>JAQZBX010086121.1:0-13038 GCA_029593785.1 Cabassous unicinctus | reverse complement strand
TTTTCTCTTGCAGTTCTTGCAGACCCCCAAATTTTTGAACTCTCTTCCCTCTCACTACTGCTTACAAACTGGTCAGTTTTTAAAATATGTTTCTTTCTTGTAATACCAAACAGAGCAATCAACACACCATTTTTATGTTCAGTGTTTTAACTACTTTCTCTTGAGCTACAGATTTAATTAAGTATATCATCTGCTTTTCAAGCTAAGTGACTTTTACCGAGAATTTTTGTATTATATATCTGGATTTCCATCTTCTGATAAATTTCCTTGTTGTCTCTTGCTTGGTCAATGGCATGTATTTTAGTGTTTTTGTTGTTATTGTTTTAACAATACCCCATTTCTCACTACCAGTTAATGTCAGTCAGAATAGACTAGATTATGCTGTGAAATTTTGTTATATATACGTTACCACAATAAAAATTTTTAAAAATAAAAATCTTATGGCATGTAATACTAAAAGTTTATTCCTTGTTAATGGCACATTTTTCATGGGTCAGCTGGGGAGCCAGGCTGACTCAGCAGGCAACATTTTAAACTTGACAGGTAAAAGGAATGTTTTGAAAGATTTCATAACTTTCACCAGCAGATAAATACTCTGGTCTGGAAGTAGCATAGGTCACTTTGGCTCACAAGTCATTGCCCAGAATTAGTTATATATCTTCACACAACCACAGGAAGGCCAGAAAGTGTAATCCTACTATGTACCTGGAAGTCAGCCAGAAATATTTGATAAACGGCACTAAAGACTATCATTGTATTCATCTTTGTGTATGGGGAAGAGGCAGAGAGAAGGTGAGGAAGAGAAGGATATTGTAGATTTTATTCTACAACTCCTTACATTTTGGGCCTAAATGCTACTCTCATGTTAGAGACCTTTGTGAAGACAGATTAGAGTGGGCTATGTTTATCGATCTATTCTGAATTTAAGGACCTCTGTTAAAAAGTAAGGTTTGCATTCTGCCTATGGTTTCAAATATAAAAACCTCAATTATTTACTAGAAGGAATACTTTGATTGTTATCAGGTTGAAATCAACACAATTCCTAATTACAGTATTGCAACATTATTCAACTGCTTCCATTTATTCCTAGAAAGTTAATTTGCCTTTGTAGAATTAAAAATTTTAAAAAGTTAAGAATTGGCAGTCTGCCACAGTTTGCCTCTTTGAAATGAGATCATGAATATAGTAAGAATATATTGCTCTTTCTTGTTTAGGTATTGAAGAATCAGCTTTTCATTCTGATCATATCTAATGCAACTCCTGTGATGGAATAGGCTTAGCATGGTTTACTTAACACTTTTGTACTCTGAAATATCATTTGGAAGTTTTATTTACTTGATATATTTCATCTTTTCTCCTTCTTTCCCCTGAGAAGGAAATTTGTGTGATATTTGTATGAGCCTATTTGTATGAGACTTTGCAAGAAGGAATATAATTTCTCTTCTCTTATGCTGTAGATACCAACTAAAGAGATAATGATTTAAATATATTAGGATTAGATCTGAAACTGCTATGTAAGTATACTCCGATTTTGCAACCATTTGCCCCTTCCTGCCCAAATTACAGTTGTTTGTGCACTTTTCTCTCATTTCCATAGAAAGAGGAAAACATTTATTTCAGGGAGCATTAGAAGTTTAAAAAATAGGGGAGCAGTGTAGCTCAGTGGTTAAGCACCTGCTTCCCATGTACAAAGTCCCAGGTTCAATCCTATACCCATTGTGGGGTGAGTTGTGCAATTAATTGAGCTTGATCTGGAAAGCTGGGAGAACAAGACTTCTTTATGACTAGGATGTACTTTTTATTTTGTTTTGCATTTTTAAGTATGTAGAGAGTTATTCTCTTCTAAAAGCTGTAGAAGTGACTGAATTTATCATATAAAATTTTTAACTTCTACACTGAAATTTATTTTCAGAGGTTAATAATGTTTTTTTAACAGTGACAGCTGCTAATAAAAATTAATTAGTGGTTTAAAATGTTTTCTTTTGTAAGATCAGTAGGAGAAAAAGGTTATCTTATAGGAAAACAAGGTAAATTTGAAATTGGTCTTATTCTTAATTTATTGATTTGTGTATAGCTACAGTAAAATAATTTCTATTAACCATTATTTATTATAATTTGCCCGTTATGAGACTAATGTACAGGGGTTTATGGATATAACTTTATTTAAACCTCAAAACAGCCTTATAAGTTAGGTGACATTTTTGGCCTTTTACCAGCAAGGAAACTAAGACACACAGAAGTTAAACTGATTTTGTTGTTTCTATTATGAAGAGTGAAATGTGTTCCAGGACCTGTGCGAAGTGTTTACATGCATTTCTTATCTCATTTCATCCTTACAAAGAGAATTACCTGATTTTACTAGTAAGGGAACTGAGGTTTAGAGACGTTAAGTCACAATAAGTGACAAATTTGGGATTCCATTCCAGATTTTTTTTTTTTTAAGGAGGTACTGGGATCAAACCTGGGACTGCATATGTGGGAAGCAAGCAGGTGCTTAACCACTTGAGCTACACCTGTTCCCCATTCTAGATTTCTGAGATCAAAGTGTATACTGTTAAATAGTATCTTTTATATGCCTTACATTGGTAAACAGTATATTTATGTAAAGTCAGAAACTTTATTTCCATATGCTTTGTTTTACCGTATATCAGAAATGAATTTATAGTATCAAATAATATTAAATTAATTAAAATGATTTGAAATCATGAAGTAAGGTTTGTTTTCATCTACCACTATTTAGTTACTTTTAAAAGGGTGGTAAGTTTGAGCAAGTATGGGAAATAGACATATAGTTAAACAACAAAGTTTATTAAAAAAATTAATAACTCCTTTTATTTATTTTTACCACCACAGAGGGAAGACAGACAACTTCTATTTCAAATATCAGGAATTGCAGTGGGGATTTTATGGTTTTGGTGAAACCAAAGGACTTGGTGTTAATTTT
Organism: Cabassous unicinctus; assembly: GCA_029593785.1. Taxonomy (NCBI): domain Eukaryota; kingdom Metazoa; phylum Chordata; class Mammalia; order Cingulata; family Chlamyphoridae; genus Cabassous; species Cabassous unicinctus. Next base: position 10,094 of record JAQZBX010086121.1, on the reverse strand, counting down.
AAAAAGGAAGACTATTCTGTAAGATTATTTTTTTAGACTGAAGTGAATAATAAGTACAATGTTTGAGCTATCACTTCTTCCTATACTAGCCATGTTATAGTATTTTCCACAATTATCTAAACACACAAATCTTAACATTCATTCAAACCCTAAAGGTTTTTATCTCAGATGGGTAAAACAAAAAAATATGATAAAAACAATGTAAAAGCAGGAAAGCCCTCACTGCTATATTGATTGGCAGGTAAACACAATAGATAAGTCTGTTGTTTTTGATATAACAGGGCAATGGTCAAATTTAGTCTAACTTGAGACTTTGTTTCAACCTGATTCCTTTATTACACAGGTCCTGTATCTCTCTGGGTGGTAAAAATTTAGTGTTCTCTGTCTTCTTTTGTAGTAAAAGATATATAAGAGTACCTAAATAAACAAAGTTTTCTAGGGCTGAGTTCCTTCATAATTTCCTTTTAATTAAAAGCTGATTTCTTTCTTAGGGGGAAATTCCTCTTTCTGATTACTTTTATTGTATTAATTTTGTTTCCACATATGTAAATGTAATGTCAAAGATTTAAACAAAGTATTGGAAGTCCAGAGGAAGGAGTAACAAATTTTAATGTTTTTTTTTCTATTTTTGTATATATTCAGCAAGATAAAACACTACTTATTAAAAGAAAACATGCTTTAACTTTTTCTGTGAACCTCTATGATGAGCAATTAGGAGTAGTTACGGAAGGAAGCATATCTTAGCTCTCTTGTGACTTGATCTTCCTCAGCTCCATCCTTCATAGTCGTGAAGTCTGGGCATTACCAGCAGTTGAACCTTATGAGCTCTAATCTGTTAGGCGTGCTTTAAAGAGAATCCTAAAAGTGAAGTTAGGAAACTGTCGGTACTTCCCTAAATTAACTAGTTGTAGATTCCCAGTAATGTTCTATCCATTATGCTACTGCAAATCTCCAGCTGTTTAGAGTCATTTCTCCTTCAATGTTAATATTCTTAGTCCTCTACTGAGTACCCAAACAGATCTCAGCCATAAACAGGGAAGGCAGAAGAAGACAAGAAGAAGCAATTAAGCTACAGTAGAAAGATCCGTGGGGTTCTGGAATCAGACCTCAATCCAAATCCTACTTCTACCACTTTGAGCAAGTGACTTAATTTTACTGAGTTTCACTTTCCTTGGAAAATGGAAATAATAATCTACCCTCAGAGTGAAGATTAAGTGCCTAATATAGGGTCTGAATATCATGATAAAAATTCTACTTAATAAACTCTACTTATGTCTTCTTTCTGATATTTTCACCATATAAATAATGGAGCATGCTTCAGTCTTCTAACTGCTACTGATGTGTCTTATCATAACCAGACTGCTGAATCTCAAAAATTAAACAGAGCATAAATAACAATATCTTTCTATATCATGGATCGGCAAGCTATTCTGTAGAGTCAAATAGTAAATATTTTACTTAGCAGGCTATACACTCTCTGTCCTAACTGTTCAGCTCTGCAGTTGTAGAGCAAAAGCTGCCATAGACAATACATAAACAAATGAGTGTGGCTGCATTCCAGTAAAACTATTTACAGAAAAAGGAGTTGGGCTCGATTTGGCCCCCAAACTATACTTTGCCAACCCATAATCTCTATCATTCCCTATAAAAAGGGAGCAGTTCCATTGTCAGAGATTTCCTAACCAAAATACAGCCTTTTAAAAAATAAACTTAGAAAAATATACTTCAGTATAAGTTGGACAGTGAGTGGAGTCACAAAATTGTTTCCCAGAATTGATGAAATCAGTTATTGTAGGTAGAAAAGAACAGTTTTCACATATTACAATCTAACATAGCTGTATTTTAAGCTTACTTTACTTTTTAATACTAAAAAGATTTAGTCCAATGAAACATTTAGATAAATCACACTAACAGTGATCAAATGGATAATAGGAAATGCTAAATTTTTTATTGCTCATTTGAAATCATAGTGCATTTTGCCATACATAAAATCTGAGGATTTTACTATAAACTGTTCAATTTTGTTTATCCCTTCCTCTGTGCATTTCCTAAAATTATTTTTTCAAAGTATTCTTCATATAAGACCTAATGATATTCCTGCAACTACTTTTTCAGAAGATAGTATTTTGAGACTATCTAGTTTAGTCCACATTCACTCTTATGGAAAAGGAAATTAAGGATAAGAAACTTTCACTGACTTGGGACGATCACACTGTTACTTAGCAATAACTTCTAGAAGAACTTGCATTCTCTTCCTCTTGTAAAGAGTCTATATACTTTTTTCCCTTTGCTTTTAGCTTTTAAAAAAACTATTTAGAAATAATTTCAAACTTACAGAAAAGTTTGAAAAATAAAGAAGTACATAGAATACTGTATTAGTCAGCCAAAGGGGGTGCTGATGGCGAAGTACCAGAAATCTGTTGGCTTTTATAAAGGGTATTTATTTGGAATAAAAACTTACAGTTACAAGGCCCTAAAGAGTACAACGCAAGGTTACTTCGTCACCCAAAGTCAGTTGCCACTTGTTAAAACAAGATGGCAGGCAATACCTGTGAGAATTCACCCTTCCTCTTCCCTCTTAAGGTTCCATGGACCCAGCTTCTTCCCATCTCAGTTTGTAGGCTGGCATAGGGCTCAGCTGCTCTGTTCTCTTCAGCTGCAAACTATCAGGCAAATGGCTTATCTCTCTCCGGAGCCCCAGGATCAAGTTCTCTCCTCTGCCATGTCTTTGGAGCTCCGTGTATCTTTTTCTGTGTTCTCCTGTGTGTGTGTCCATTTATGCAGCCAACTACCAAGGAGGTTGGGACTCAACCCTGAGCCACCCTACTGACGTGGTGGAATTAAAGCCCTAATCTTAACATAATTTAATCAACTATGTCTCAGCTGAATCTAATACAGTCGGAGGGTAACACACCTAGAGGAACAGACCAGTTTACAAACATAATATCTTATTTTGGAATTCATAAATACTATCAAACTGCTACAAATACCATATACTCTTTGCCCAGGTACACTGTATTGCTAAAATTTTGTCCTGTTTGCTTTTGTACATTTTGTCCTACACATACACATACTTTCCCCCCCCCAAACCATTCAAGAGTAAGTTGCATGCATCATAGCCCTTTACCCCTAAATATTTTTAATGGGTATTTCTTAAGAATAAGGATATTCTCTTACATAATTAGCAGTAGTGGAACAAACTTTAGCAAAGTTAACATTATAAAACAAATGACCTGTACTTACTTGTTAGTAAAGTTCATGCAGTCTAGTTACTATTTTTAGTAATGCCATCCACTGAACTTCTCCACGTTCTTCAAGTGAAGTTTTAATTTTTCTTAATTTGATATGTTTGGCCAATTCTAAAGAAGAAGGAAAATTTCTTTCAAATGAGTCACCTATCTTCCTCACTTATCCAAACTCTGATTACATAATTTTGGGAAACACATAGAAGAAGGGATAAACAAAATTGAACAGTTTCTTTACAGTAAAATTCCTCAGAGATTTTACATATGACTTTTTTTTTCCCCCACTCCCTAACTCTGTTCTCAGTCATTTTGTCCTTGGCTTATTCAGTATTCTTCCATTATGTTAGTGGCATATCTTGGACATATTGTGGGTTCAGTTCCAGACCACTGCAATAAAATGAGTCAAATATTTCTGGTTTCCCAATACATATAAACTTATGTTTACACTATGCTGTAGTTTATTACGTGTGCAGTAGCATTATGTCTAAAAAACATTGTACATACCTTAATTTAATTGTGACACAGACACTAAGTGGCACATGCTGTTAGAAAAATGGCGTTGACAGACTTGCTCAACATAAGTTTGCCATAAACATTCAATTTGTAAAAAAATGCAGTATCTGCAAAGTGCAATAAAGCATGATATGTCTGTATAATAGTACTGTTCATTATAATTATCTGAGAAGCTTTTAAAAAGTACATTTCTACTGAATCTGAATCTCTCAAGGGGAAAGTTTTAAATAAAATAGGTGATCCTGTCATATCAGGAGCTACTGTTTTAGGATCCTTTCTGCTGTCTATCCATAATCTGTACTATACCATGTATTTTCTGTTGACTTTAATACAGCTTGACTCAGTCAAGTGAAATAAGTTGATTCTTCCCACTCAACTTTCTAGATATCTGCCTAAAGAAAAAATACAAACCAGATATAGCCATTACTCATGGATCTAGGTCAAACCAACCTATTGCCTTAACCCAAATAGAACATTTCTTCCTTTCTTACCTTTAACCCTACCTCCTCCTCCTACATAAAAAATTCTAGTTCCCCCACTTAGCCAATATTCTTTATTTTATTTTATTTTTGAGAAGTTGTAGGTTTACAAAACAATCATATATTAAATACAGGACTCCCATACACCACCCCACCAACATCTTGCATTGGTGTAGAACATTTGTTTCAATTGATGACAACACTTTTTTTGTAATTGTACTTTTTTTTTTTAAAAGAGTAGTTACCTTTGTTAAAATTGATGAAAGATTATTAAAATAGTACTATTAACTATTGTCCATAGTTTATAGTGGGTGTTTTTTACCCCATATACCACCCTATTATTATTAATACCTTGTATTTGTGTTGTCCATTTGTTGTACATTGTTTAATCCATGAAAGAACATTCTTGTGCTGTTAACTGTAGCCCATTGTCCTCTGCAGTAGGATTCACTGTGTTACCCAGTCCTATGTTTTAACTTACTTTAGTAACATCAACCTAAAGTTTCCCCTTTTTACCACATTAACCTATATAATTTGGTACTGTTAACTACACTTACAATATTGTGCTACCATCACCACCATTCATTTTCAAACTATTAAAATCAATCAACCCAAACAGAAATTCTGTACAAATTAAGTATCAGTTCCCCATTCTCTTAAGCTTTATAAATCCCCTGGTGAACTATAATCTAGATTCTAACTCTGTGAATTTGCTTGTTATAATAAGTTCATATTAGTGAGATCATACAATATTTGTCCTTTTGTGTCTGACTTATTTCTCTCAGCGTAATGTCTCCAAGGTTCATCCATGTTGTCACATGCATCAGGACTTCATTCCTTTTTACAGCTAAATAATAATCCATTGTATGTATACCACATTTTGTTTATCCATTCATCAGTTGATGGACACCGGTTGACGTTCCATCTTTTGGCAATTGTGAATAAGGCCACTATGAACATCAATGTGCAAGGATCTATTCGAGTCCCTGCTTTTTATTCTTTTGAGTATATACCTAGTAGCAGGGTTGCCGGGTCATATGGTAATTCTATACTTAGCTTTCTGAAGAACTGCCAAACTGTCTCTCACAGTGGCTCCGCCAGTTTACATTCCCACCAGCAATCAATGAGTGTTCCTATTTCTCCACATCCTTTCCAACACTTGTAGTTTCTTTTAATAGTAGCCATTCTAGTGGGTATGAAGTGATATCTCATTGTGGTTTTGATTTGCATTTCCCTAATAGCCAGTGATGTTACTTGTTTTCATGTGCTTTTAAAAAATCTTTTTATATATCCTCTTTAGAGAAATATCTATTCAAGTCTTTTGCTCATTTTTAAAATGGGTTGTTTGTCTTTTTATTGTTGTTATAGGATTTCTTTTTATATTTTGGATGTTAAACCCTTATCAGATAGGTTGTTTCCAAATATTTCCTCCCATTGAATAGATTGTCTTTTCACTTTGGTGACAAAGTCCTTTGAGGTTCAAAAAAATATAATTTTGAGGAGGTCCCACTTACCCATTTTTTTTCTTTCATTGCTTGTGCTTTGGGTGTAAAGTCTTAGAAACCATTGGTTAACAGAAGATCCTAAGGATGCTTCTCTGCATTTTCTTCTCAGAGTTTTATAGTCCTGTTTCTTATATTTAATTAGGTCTTTGATCGATTTTAAATTAATTTTTGTATGCAGTATGAAATAGGGATCCTCTTTCATTCCTTTACATAGGTACATCCAATTCTTGGAGCACCATTTTTTGAAGAAACTATTCTTTCCCAATTGAGTTTACTTGGCAGTGTAGTCAAAAAGAAGTTGGCTATAGATGTGAGGGTTTATATCTGAACTTCTATTCCATTGGTCAGTATATCTATCTATCCTAGTGCCAGTACTACTTATGCTGTTTTGACATGCTTTGTAAAATGTTTTAAGGTCAGGAAGTGTGAGTTCTCTGACTTTGTTCTTTTTCAAGATGTTTTTGGCCCCTTACACTTCCAAATAAATTTGGTAATTTGCATTTCCATTTCTGCAAAGTAGGCTTATGGAATTTTTATTGGGATTGAGTTGAATCTGTAAATCATTTTTGGGATTGACATCTTAACAATATTTAGTCTTCCAATCCATGAACACACAATGTCCTTCCATTCATATAGGTCGTCTCTGATTTCTTTTAGCAATGTTTTGTAGTTTTCTGTATACTAGTCTTTTACATCCTTGTTTAATTTTATTCCTAGATATTTGATTCTTTTCGTTCCTATTGTAAATGGAATTGTTGCCTTGATCTCCTCCTCAGACTGCTCTTTATTAGTGTATAGAAACACTACTGATTTTTGTGTGTTGACCATGTACCCTGCCATTTTGATGAATTCGTTTATTAGCTTTAGTAGCTTTGCTGTAGATTTTTTGGGACTTTCTATTTATAGGATCATGTCATCTGCAAATAGTGAAAGTTTTACTTTCTTCCTTTCCAATTTGGATGCCTTTTATTTCTTTTCTTTTTCTTGCCTAACTGCACTGGCCAGAACTTCTAGAACAATGTTGAATAACAGTGGTGACAGTGGGCATCCTTGTCTTCTTCCAGGTCTTAGGGGGAAAGACTAAAAGCTTTCCCTCTAAGTATGATGTTAGCTGTGGGTTTTTCATATATGCCCTTAATCATTTTGAGGAAGTTTCCTTCTATTCCTATTTTTCTCTAAGTGGTTTTTTTAAAGAGAGTATGCTGGATTTTGTCAAATGCCTTTTCTGCATCAATGGAGATGATTGTGTGGTTTTATTCCCTTTGTTTTGTTAGTGTATATTACATTAATTGATTTTCTTATATTGAACCAGCCTTGCTTATCTGGGATAAAACCCCACTTGATCATGGTTTTAGTCTGCTAGGCTGCTGAAATGCAATATACCAGAAATGGGTGGGCTTTTACAGTGGGGATTTATTAGCTTACAAACGGACAGTTCTGAGGCCGTAAAAATGTCCAAATCAAGGTATCACCACGTGATGCTCTTTCCCCGAAGACCGACTGCTGGCATTCCTGGACTCCTCTGTCACATTTCAGCATCTGCTGTTCTTTCTCTTCTCTTCTGGGTTTCTTTGCTTTCCGCTTTTGGCTTCTCTGCCTTTCTCTTTGTTTCTGTGGCTTTCTTTGTATCTCTCTCTCCCTCTGCATCCCATTTATAAAGGACTCCAGTAAGAGGATTAAGACCCACCCTGGGCCATGCCATAATTTAAGTAACCTAACCAAAAGGCTCCTAACTGAACAATGTTCCCACCCATAATAGGTCCACAGGCACAGGAATGAACCAGCTTTAAGAACATGATTTTCTGGGGTACAAACAGTCTCAAACCTACTACAATGGTGTGTAATTCTTTTAATGTGCTGTTGGATCAATTTGCAGAATTCTGTTGAGGATTTTTGTATCTATATTCATTCAAGAAATTGGTCTGTAATTTTCTAGTATCTTTATTTGGCTTTGGCGTTAGGGTGATGTTAGCCTCATAGAATGAGTTAGTGTATCGTCCTGTTCAATTTTTTTTGAAGTTTTGAGCAGAATTGGTATTGATTCTTCTTGGAATGATGGGTAGAATTTACCTGTGAAACCATGTGGTCTTGGAGTTTTCTTTGTTGGGTAGTTTTTATGATTGATTCAATAACTTTACTTGTAATTGGTCTCTTAAGGTCTTCTATGTCTTCTAGAGTCAGTGTAGGTGGTTTCTGTGTTCTAAGAATTTGTCCATTTCATCTAGGTTGTCTAATTTGCTGGCATACAGTTGTTTATAGTATCCTCTTATGAACCTTTTTATTTCTGTGGGATCACTAGTAATGTCCCCCCTATCATTTCTGATTTTATGTGTGTCTTCTCTCTTTTTTTGTCAATCTGGCTAAGAGTGTATCAATTTTATTGATCTTTTCAAACAACGAACTTTTGGTTTTGTTGATTCTGATTTTTTATTTCCAATTTCATTTATTTCTACTCTAATCTTTCCTTCTGCTTGCTTTGGTATTAGTTTGCAGTTTTTTTGTCTCGTTCTTCCAGGTATTCAGTTAGGTGTTTTATTTTAGCTCTTTCTTCTTTGTTAATGTGTTTATGGCTATAAAATTTCCCCTCAGGACTACCTTTCCTGCATTCTGTAAGTTTTGATATGTTGTATTCTCACTTTTGTTCATCTCTATATATTTATTGATTTCCCTTGCAGTTCCTTCTTTCACCCACTGATTAAGAGTATGTTAGTTAACTTCCATATATTTATGGATTTTCCAGTTCTCCACCTGTTAGTGATTTCCAGTTTCATTCCATTATGATCAGAAAAGATGCTTTTTATATGTTCAGTCATTTAAAATTTATTGAGACTTGTTTTGTGACCCAGTTTCTGGTTTGTCACATGAGAATGATCCATGTGCACTTGAGAAGAATGTGTATCCTGCTGTTTGGGGGTGCAGTATTCTGTGTATGTATGATTAGTTCTGGTTCATTTATCATCATATTCAAGTTTTCTCTATCCTCTTTGATCTTCTGTCTGGTTGTTCTATCTATTGATGAGAGTGGTGTATTGAAGCCTCCAGCAATTATTGTAGAGGTGTCTATTTCTCCCTTCAGTTTTGCCAATGTTTGCCTTAGCTATTTTGGGATACAATGGTTAGGTGCATAAATATTTATGATTGTTGCTTGTTCTTGGTGGATTGCCCCTTTTATTAATATATAGTGACCTTCTTTCTCTCTTATAACAGCTTTTGACTTAAAGTCTATTTTGTCTATTATAGCTACCCCAGCTCTTTTTTTTATTACTATTTGCATGAAGTATCTTTTTCCAGCCTTTCACTTTCCTCCTATTTATGTCTGGGTCTAAGGTGAGTCTCTTGTAAAGAATATATAGTTGGGTCATGCTTTTTTATCTACTCTGCCAATCTGCATCTTTTGATTGGGGAGTTTAATCTGTTAACATTCAGTGTTATTACTGAAAAGGCACTACTTCCTTCAACCATTTTGTCTGTTGGTTTTTATATGTCGTATTTATTTTCTCTCTTTTCCTGTATTGCAACCTCCTTTCTGTATAGTTGATCATTTGTGATGTATCTTAACTGATCCCTTTCTCATTTCTGTTTCTGTATATTTTTTAAGTACTTTCTTTGTGGTTACCCTGAAGTTCATATTGCACAACTTACAACAATACCCTACTAATTTGAAAAGATACCAACCAGCTTCAGTAGTCCCTGAATCTTAATGTCTTCACACTACTCCAAGTCACTCTCTCCTGTCTCTTCCTTTCAACCTCCAGCACTTCCTTTGGTAATTCTTGTAAAGCAGGCCTTTTGTTGAAAAAGTCCCAGTTTTGTTTATCTGTGAATATTTTAAACCCTCCCTCATTTTTGAAGTTCAGTTTTGCAGGATAAAGAATTTTTAACTGCCAGTTCTTCTCTGTCAGTACCTTAAATATAGCATACCACTGCTTTCTTGCCTCCATGAAATGAGAAATCGGCACTTAGTCTTAGCAGCTTCTCTCTTGCTGCTTTCAGCATTCTCTCTTTATCTTTGGCATTTGAAATTCTGATTAGTATGTGTCTCGATTAGGTCTGTTAGGATTTATTCTGTTTGGCATGTGTTGCGCTTCTTGGACATGTATATTTATGTCTTTCATAAGAGTTATTTATGAAAAAGTTATTTCCTTGTATGTTCTTTCTGCCCTTTTCCCGTTCTCTTCTCCTTCTTGGACACCCAGGACCCATATTTTTGTATGCTTAGTACTGTCACTCAAATCCCTGAGACACTGCTCAGTTTTTTCTCTTTTCTCTGTATGACTGTGTAATTTCAATTGCCCTTTCTTCTAGTTAGCCTATTTTCTTCTGCTTGTTTGAATTTGCTGTTGTATGCCTCT
>JAQZBX010086120.1:0-13034 GCA_029593785.1 Cabassous unicinctus | reverse complement strand
TTTTTTTTTTTTTTTAAGATTTATTTACTTACTTTATCCATTTTAACCCCCCTCCCCACCCATTTTTGCTGTTTTGTGTCCATTCCCTGGGCAATTCTCTGCGTCTGTCTCCTGCCCTCTCTTTTCATCCTTCTTCTCCTGTCTTCACTGGGATTTGATCCTGGGAACCTCTGATGTGGGAGAGAGGTATTCTGCTACCTGCACCACCTCAGTTCCTGGTTTTTTCAGTGCGCCTCGTCTTGGCTTTCCCCTGTGTGTCTCTCTTGCTATGTCATCATCCTGCTGCATGGCTCGGCAGGGCCTGGCGGGGCCTGGCATGCCCGCCACATTTTTCTTTATTTTACCAGGAGGTCCCAAGGATTGAACCCAGGTCCCTCCATATGGGAGATGGATGCTCAACCATTTGAGCTACATCTGCCACCCCCCCCCCCGCCAGATGTGGATTTCTAAGCCTTGGACCACTGGGGAAGAAGAGGTCTCAGGCACTTTTCTTGTGTAAAATCAAATTTTAATTCAAGTTGATTTAACATACCTCTTGCAAATGGTTTTAAAAATCACTAGATTTTCAAAAATTCAATAGCTTTAAGTAAAATTTACATTTAGGACCCTAATAAATTATATGAGCCTCGTGTCCACACATTGTATTAATAGAGTTAGGGGGGAAAGGTTGCTGAGTAAGTCATCTAGTAGTACTCAAAGCATGCTTTGTGGATCAGTGCTGGTCCACAAACTGTTATTGCCCTATGATGAGGTAAGCATGACATTGAGCCTATGCATTTAGAAACCCCTTTAGCAATTTGACATGCTGTGACATTCAAGTGTGTGATCATTTTTTTCATAATTTTCTTCTATTGCATTTTTATGAAAGAATGGGTTCATGACTAATTGGAAATAATAAGTAGTTTGAGAAGCATTGATCTAATGTAGCCTTTTGTTTTAAGAAGGACCATATCAGAGGAGAACCAAGTCAGTTTTTCATCCTCCAGCAAAGTTTTCTGTAATCTTTGGTCCAGATTTTAACATTGCTTGCTAAGGAGACTGCATCTCTGTGGTTTGACCCTTCAACGTTGTCTTAGTTTGCCAGGGCTGCTATGACAAAGACCACAGACTCTTTGGCCTAAATAACAAGAATTTATTGTCATGGTTTTAGAGGCTAGAAGTCCAAAATCAAGGTATGGGCAGGTTGTGCCTTCTCTGGAGTCTGCCCCATCCTGGTGACGGCTTACTGCCAGATGTCACATGGCCATCTGTCTCCGTTGGTCTCCTCCTATGACTTCTAATTCCATGTCCAAATTTTCTTCACTTATAAGGACTCCATTCATATTGGATTAAGGCCTGCCCTGATTCTCTTTGGCCTCATCTTATTAGGATCTTTGAAGGTCCTAATTAGGACTTGAACATGTCTTTGTGGGGGACATGCTTCAACCTACCACAAATGTTATCACTGAAGCTCAGATCCTTCTGCACTGTCTAGAATAGACAAAGACCATCTGGAGACCACAGTTCTTGTTTGTAGACCATTGTCTATTCTCCCTTATTCTCTCTCTTCTGCTAGATTGTTTCCTTGATGTCAAAAGGCAGGCCACAGGAGAGGGACACATTGAAGGAAGGTGCCAGGCTGGCTTATCCAAAGACTGGCGAGTTGGGGGAAGGATGGTGCTTGTGTCTAGCCTGCCAGCAAAAGGTCCCTCTGGGACTTGAGCCAGGGCTTCTTTCTGCATCTCTGCCTCACTTCCCTGCCTACATTTAGCCAAAAGGCTCCACAGAGGTAAAACCCCTGCAAGGGAAGTGAGAGAAAAGACCACAGAATACAGACAGAGGGGCTGGCCTGGGTTAGCTACACTGCTGGTTCACCTGGACAGCTTGTTGCCGTCTCCTTTAGAAGGCTTAGACTTTGGTGCTCGGAGTTTTCCAGAAAGAGTGAATATTTATTTTCTGTTACAATTATGTATACCTCAGTAAAGTCCTCAGAAAATCGTCAGTAAAGGGCTTTCTAGAATTGCTTTTTAAAATGAACTGCTAATAGCCCAGAAATGGTACGTCAGATACCAGGGCATCTGTTGGGCACTTCCCTTTCTTTTAGCATTTCTGACAAAGGGAGGCTGAGCCAAAACAAGGAAGGAGGAAAGCCTTAAGTCCAGTTCCTTATTTAGTTAGTGGATGATAAAAGTGAGTGATCACTTAAAATAGAATAACCATTCTATTAAGACTTCTTTTATTCTCTCAGATAATCGGGATAATTCCAATAGCCTTTAGAATAATAATGTAGAATGGTAATTTGCAGTGTTAAATTGTAGCCATTATTGATGGGAAAAACCAAGTATGGAGCAATTAGGTGTCTTGTGCAGAAGTGACTGTTGCCAGAATAGGAGAGTAGACCTCTGCCTGCCCCCCTGACCCTGCCTCTGTTATATAACTAAGGACAAATAATTTATCAACTTTGAAGAATTTTCATCCAAACCTCCTTCAGGAAATTCACATGTGCTAAGACGAAGGCATGAAATCAGTATTAGTTTCTACTGTCTGGAAATATTTATACCCACCCTGACTGAAAGGGCGAGTAGCTTTTTGCAAGGGTATGTTATTTTCTCCTGAGCTGTTAGTAACCCCCTAAGGTAAAGCATTTCCAAATGAGAGACAACTCAAAGTAAAATTTTGTTGTGACAAAGGGGAAACATAAAGTCAAAATATTTACTTTGAGAGATTGCAGGCAGTTTGTCTGATTATACATTCTGTGCCAATGTGAGGTAATAATCTAACAATTGTCAATGGGTGATATGAATTCTGAATAAGTATCTGTGTGTGGACTTCAGGATGAAGCCAGGACTTCTTAGCAAGGCATACAAGCCCCCTTGTGTTCTGGCCTCTTCCTGCCTTTCCAGACTCACTTCCCAAAACCCCTTTCCACAGGTGCTCTGTGCCCCAGCCCTGCCTCCTGCTGCTCTCAATCACATCCCACTCTTTTAACCCCTGAGTCTTTGAACCTCCTGTTTCTCTCCGCTAGAGATGCTTCCCTATTACTTTTCTACCTTCAAACTCTTATTCCCACTTTGAGACTCAGCTCCAGGGACACTTTCTCAGCAGAGCTCTTCAGTGTTCCCATGGAACCACTACATATCTCTCTGGACTGACTGTTGAGCTCCTTGAAGCCTTGGGTTGCATTATATTCATCCATGTTTCCTCAATTCCTAGCAGAAGTGTTCAAGGACAGGTTTAATATAGCTGAGATTTTTTTTAAAGTATTACTTCAAGTCAAGCATTAGGCTAGGCACATTTCTTGCGTATTATCTAATCTCTAACATTATGAAGATGTTACCCCATTTTACAAGTGAGGAAACAGAAGCACAGAGAGGTAAAGAAAACTGTCCAAGTTCAACGTAATTAGTTACCAGAGAAGCCTAGATTTAATCAGGCAGTCTGCTCAGAATTTGCATTCCTATTTGATATTCTATATTGCCTCAATAAAAGGGAAGTACAAGGACACTCGATATACACTTCAGAGAAAAAATTAGGCTGAATGGAAAAGGATAGTATAATTTCTGTGTCATATAAAAGAAAATGCAAGAGGAATTTGAAGTCAGAAAGTCCTAGCTCTGTGCTTTACTTCCTAGGTGACCATGGGAAGTTTCCTTATCATAAAAGGGAGATTATAATGTACCTTTCTCAAAAGAAGGTCCACCCAGGGTCTAGGTGCATGTGTTACATAAATCTTAAAGGGCTACACAGCTGCCATTATTTTGACAGGTCCAGCACCAAAATGCAAATTTCCCATTCCCGTCTTTGAAAAATTTGATCCTACCAATTCTGATTATTGCATGTTGTACAGAGGACTCTTTCACGCTACTGTGTCGTCGATGCAGATGCCTCTGGAGGTTTGGGTCGGTTTCCGTGGAGCTTGTTGGCGAAGAACTGTGGTGAGGATTCAGTGGGCATGTGCGTCTAAACGCTTAGCATTGTCCTTGGCACGCAGGAGGGACCCAGTAGCAGCCTGTGGAATCTGAAGGACAGCAGCCAGGGAGTTAGGTATACCTTTATTTTTCTAGTTTAAATACTTAAAATGCTATTTTTCTGGTAGTAAAATAATTCTTTCTCATTGCAAAAAGTTTGGGAGTAGAGAAGCAGCAGAAGAATCCTCCATTCTACAATTCCACCTTCTGCTTAGAAGAGGTGGTTATTAACACTTTGTTATATGCTCTTAGTCTTTCTGTGCTTAAAGAAAGCAGCTTTAACTTCATAGACAGATCCCCATGTTATAAAATCTCTGTGTAAACATGACTTTAATCGTCTGTAGTATGGGTGAACCATAATTTTTTTCTTAAACTTTTTATTTTGAAATAATTTCAAACTTAAAGGATAGTTGCAAAAATAATACAAAACCCAGAGAACTCCAACCTACCCCCTCTGATACCCAGACCCACCAATTTTAGCATTCTGCCACATTTGTTGTATCATTCTATCTATCCATTTACCTATAGTCAATCTATCTGTCTATCTTTTTTATCTATCAATTTTCTAAACATTTGAAAGTAGGTTGTATACATCATGCTCCTTGAACACATGATACTGTCATGTACATTTCGTACAAACAACGATATTCACTTATCATTTTAGTTTCCAAGCAAATGGCTTGGATTAAACAATGGAAATGTATTGGCTCACAGTTTTGAGGCTAAAGGAAAGTCCAAATCAAGGTGCCACCAAAGCGATGCTTTCTTCCCGGGAATTGGGTGTTCTGGGCTGGCTGCTGACCATCCTTAGTGCTGGGTTTCTCTGTCACAGGGCAATGCACATGGCGGCCTCACCCGGCCTCTCCCTTCTCTTCCAGGTTCAGCTTCTTGCTTCCTGTGGCTTTCTTTTTCTGTCATTCCACTTATAAAGGGCTCCAGTAATAGGATTAAGACCCATGCTGACTGAGGTGGGCCACAGCTTAACTGATGTCACTTCATTAAAAGCTCCTTCTCAGAGCGGGTCCACATCCACAGGAATCGATTAAGTTTAAGAACATGTTTTACTGGGGTACACTCAGCTCCAAGCCATCACACTTGTGTAACCACCTTACATACAGTGATTACGTTCATGAACTTAACATTGATAGAAGGCTTTCGGTCTATATTCCAGTTTTTTTCATGTCTCAATAATTTTTTGGAGGCCCTCAAATTTTAGCTGGTCCAGGTCACAGCTCCTCAGCTGCCTCCTGTGAACCAGACCTCACAAGAATGACTGGCCTGGACCTCCTTGGGATATTTTGGTGTCAACAGATCACCTGAAAATCTCCCCAGTAGGAGCATAGTGATCACCTGGGTCTTCTTGCTTGCTTAGATACTGCACTTCTTCAAAAGGTTAATGAACATTTATTTGGGGCCCATACGTAATGCAGAGATGAATGCACAGTGACTCACACTCTGGTATTGAGAGATTTACCTTTGATTTACCCTTGTCTGCTTTATGGAGGAAGGGGTGAGCCATAATTTTTAAAAAAGCCATTTTCTTATTTATTATGCATCTAGGTTGTTTCCAATGTTTAACTTTACATAAAATTAGAGTTTCAAAGGACATGAAAATTTTAAGGCACTTGATACATATTACAAAACTGTTCTCCAAAAAATATAGTACCAATTCCCAATTTTACCAGTGATGCCTGGGAGTACCTCTCATATGATGCATCCTCGTCAGCACTGAGCACTATTATTTTTTAAAAAAATCTAAAACTAGAACTAACTCCCCCCCCAAAAAAACTTTGCTAATTTGATAGGTATAAAGGGGTATCTCATTGATATTTTAATTTGCATTGCTTTGATTATTGTCAAGTCTGAAAAATTTTCATTTGTTCATTTAGACATTCACATTTTTTTGTGAATTAATTATTGAATGTCTTTTGTCCTTACTAATTTTTGTCTAGGTACTTTTCTTACTAATTTACATTATCTCTTTGTACATGATAAATATTTGTCCTTTGCTGCATTTGTTGCAAATATTGCCCCCCTCTGTTGTTTCTCTTTATATTTGCCTCTTGTTGTGAAGTTTTATATTTTTATGTGGTAGTCAAATGATCCTTTCCTTAGTGATTTTTGTCCACATCTTTCCCATTAGAGATCAGACAAATATTCATATATATTTTATCTTTTCTTGAACTTTAAAATATATATGGATTTTATTTTAGAGCATAACAAGGATCTACATTTATTTTCCTTCAGATAACAATAATAATAATGGTTCCTTGCCCCTGCACCTTTTATAGAATAGCCCACCCTTTCCTCATGGGTTTGTGTTGTCTCTTTTATTATAAGTTTGGTTCTTGTCAATGTCTTTTTCTGAACCACCTCTGTTGTGTTTTCTGACCTTGTATCCCTAGTGCCCAGTCCAGCATGTGCATAAGTGATAAAGATTTGCTCAATGAATGTCTTGCCCATCAGACCTCCAGTAAGGCCTATCATCCATCTATCTATCTAATCTATCTGTCTGTCTGTCTGTCTGTCTATCTATCTATCTATCTATCTATCTATCTATCTATCTATCTAATCTATCATCATCTGACAAGTAAGTACAGGGCCCTGAGGATGTAATGGTGAAAAAAGACTCTAGTGCCCCTGCCTGCATGGAAGTACACACATCTGGGCCATTCTTTTGGATTAATATGGCAGAAACCACATTAATCTACTCTGAATTTTTCCTCTTATACTAAGTATGCTGCTGATCAGAGCACATTTATGAGACGGGTGCAATGGCGTGTTCCTGTTTGCAGGGTCTGATGCACAGGAATTATATGAAAGCATGGGTACTTGCACAGTAACCTGCCTTCTGCCTTCTGGGTGGTCTCTCCAAGCAGATCCATGTGTCCTATGCTCTGCTGCTTGGTATTGTTTTTCTCTTAGCTACTGCTGCCTTTTATTCCTGACTTGGCCTTAAAATTCCCTTTGTGACCCAAGCTAGGTGCACCTGTCTGGCAAGATCTGGAGCCATGGAAGAGATGCAGCTTCTACTGGCGACTCTAGCCAAGGCAGAGGAATAGGGAGAAAGACCTGTTTCTCCCTTTCTCCTTCTCTTCAATCTCTTGTCAGTGCTTCACACTGGCAAAAGCCAGCTGGAAGACATGAGAGTCCAGGAAATGCAGCCTGCAGATATAGCACAGAGCAGGGGAAGGGCAAGGGCTGAAGAAATGACTGGGTTTCCAGGAAGATGGATCCTCCAACACCACAGTAAGTATAGACAGCAATGAATAAGTATAGACAGCAATGAGTGTTTATTCAAGGGGACTTATGATCTTTTACTCGGTGACTGTGGACTGGGGAAACGGGAATACCCAGATATTTTGTAAACTGTTGAATACAGAGTCTGAATTAACATTGTTATCCTGAGACCCAAAACGTCATCGTGGCCTTCTTTTACTCTCCCCATTAGAGGGGAGCATTCGGGGACCCTGTAATAGAGTCTTGTCCAAGGTTCTGCTTATGGTGGATCTACTGGGCTCATGGACCCATCCAGTAATGATTTACCCTGGCCCTGAATGTAAAATTGGGGTTGACATATTTGACAGTTGATATAACTCTCACATGTAATTCCAAAAGAATGACCCAGATGACAGTTGATGTAACTTCCCTGTGGGGCAAGAACTGTCATAGAGGGGAGGACCTATCAGAAACCTCTGAAGCTACCTCCCCAGCTGAGATAATAAGAGAAAAAAAATCCTTTTCTGGGGCAGGGGTGGGGATGGTGGAAATAAGTGCCATCCCTAAGGTCAAGGATATAGGGTGGTGGTGCCCATATATCTCCTCCATTTATTTGACCAGTCTGACTCCTGCTGAAACCAGATGAATCCTTGAGAATGATGATAGACAATTGTATGCTTTTAACTAAGTAGTAGCCCCAGCTGCAGCTTCATGCTAGATGTGATATCTTTGCTAGAACAGATTAAAATGGGCTCAGGTATATGGAATGTGGCCATTGTTTCAGCATTCTTTTATATGCAAATAGATTGTTAGACACTGTATGAACTAACATGGGATGAACAATATCTATTACATTTTTTCCCCAGGGATAAGTTAACATTCTAATTCTCTGTTATGATACAGTCCAAAGAGAGCCGGACCATCTAGCCGTCCCACAGAGCATCATACTGGTCCATTATATCCATGACATTATATTGAACAGATTGAATGAGCAAGGGGTAGCTAGAATACTGGAGGCCTCATGTGCTCCAGAGGAAGGGAGATAAGCTCTATGAATACCCATTTTGTAAAATGTTCAGTGGTCCAGTGTCAGCAGTATGCCAGGAAATCCCCTTTTCAAATTATTGTATCTTGCAACTCCTCCTATGAAGAAGGAAGCCAAATGCTTGGTGGCTTCTGGAGGCAATATATTTCACACTTACACCAAGTGATGTGAAAGGCTGACAGCTTTGGGTGGGACCTAGAGGAGGACAAAGCTCTACAGTAGGTCCAGGCTATGAAGCAAGCAGCCTTGCCACTTGGGCCATAAAAGACAGTAGATTCTATGGCATTGGAAGTATCTGTGATGGGAGAAGAAGCTGTACAGAGAATCATAGCAAAAACCTTTGGGATTCTGAGCAATACCATACTTTCTTCAGTGGAGAATTATATGCCTTTTAAAAAACAACTGGGTGCTGATTATGGGGTATCAATTAACCATGTGGTCAGAACTGCCAATCACTAGCTAGGTCCTGTTAGACTCACTAAGTCGTAAGGTTGGTCAAGTTGAGCAACAATCCATTGTAAGAAGAGAAATGAGCAGGACAAAAGTGATCAAACAGTTCATATGAGCAAGTAGTCTTGATACCATGGCACCCTTTACAGTTGCACCAGTACGCCCCCTTTAGCTCATGCCCATGGCTTTTATGGAAGATCCTATATGACCAGCTGCCTGAAGGAGGAAGAAAAAGCCTAGGCCTATTTTATGGATGGACCTGCTTGGTATGTGGGTGGTATAAGGCTTCTGCATTATAGTCTTATTCAGGGGTGGCCTTGAAAGACAAAGGGTAGAGCAAGAGAGGTGGCCTGAAGTTAGAATATATACAGACTCATGGACAGTAGCAGATAGCCAGGCCAGCTGGTTAGGATTCTAATAGGAAATAGTTTGGAAAATTGTAAAAAGGAAATCTGGCATAGAGACATATGGATGGACATATGAGAATGGACACAAAGTGTTAAGATCTTTGTGTTACATGTTGGCAGTCACTAGAGACTATCTACCATAAGATATAAGACTAAACTTCCAAAATGACCTGACAATTGACATTGGCCAGTCTCTGATATCTGCCACACCAGTGCTGGCATAATGGGTACACAAATGAAGTAGCCATGGTTAGAGAGATGGAGGCTACACATGGGCCCCACACCAAGGGATCCTCATAACCAAGGTCATTTAGCTACTGATGCTACTACATGTCTAATTTGCCAGCAACAGATACCAATGCTGAGCCTCTAATATGGCATCATCCCTCAAGGAGACCAACCTGCCACTTGGTGGTGAGTTGACCACTATGACATTCTGGTTTTCCCATCACACTAAAGCCTAATTCTACCCAGCTGTATCTTTCTTTTCCATCATACAAACATTTCTTCTAGCTACCTGGTTCACTTACTATCTTCTGGAAGGCATTGTGTTTTCCCACCTTTCCCCGTGCTCTTCTCTCTGCTTAGCTCCTCTACACCTGGTCTTAGTTTATCCTAATCCTACTAATTTTGTAGGGCTCAATGTCTATATCCTCAGGAAAACTTCTCTGGCCTTGCTTTCAGTTTACGGCTCACTTTTATGAACTCTCAGGGTGATTTCTGTCATTCTACACTTCTTTCGGTGGTTGTCTTTTTTAGCGTGTGTCTTGACTAAAGGCCTTTCAAGAGCAGGGACTGGATGGCCTGACTCCTGGCCCACTCAGCCCTCTCTCAGAGATGTCTTTCCTTCACAGGCTTTAGAAGCATTTCCATACCAGTGGGATCCACATATGTGCTAGTCATCCTGTTGTGTTTCTTTCTAGAGGTGGTTGACTGTAGAGAGATGGCCTGCATAGTGTCATGGCGTTTTTGCTTTCACTGTTTTCTTCCTATGTTGTTTCCCACCCTGACATATGGGCAGCATGTTTTGTTCTCTTCTTCATCCTCTGAAGATTTATGTACATCTGTATTATGTAACAACAGATTAAAAAACAGAAGGAGTTTCTACAGCATCCCCAGAAACTCTCCAGATCTAGAAAACAAATTGTGATACAAAACCTCGCTAATGAAAAATGCCTGGAAATGGGTTGTAGCGCCTTCAGCCCTTCTTCACATCAGGATCGGAATTATTTCTCAGAACACGTTGGTCTGTCCTCCTCACCTCCGCTGGATAATAGCTACTCATTCTTCTGAATTGGGACCACTCCCATTGTAGTACATGTTCTCAGCCTCCTGCCTTCAATCAGTCTGTTTATCTCACTCCAAATATGAGGACAAAAGTTCTTTGTTTTCAGAGCCTCCTAGGAACTTTCAGGAAATGTGTGTTATTTTGTGAAAATTAAACAGGTCGAAGTCAATTCCCCAGGTAGTTCTCATCTCTTTGTGGAGGTGTGAAGTCCAGCCCTTTCATGTTTCTATCAGGTCTCAGCTGGGTTATAAAAAATTCCTGTCTGGCCACGAATTATGAAAGTAATGTTAGGGAGGACCCAGTGGGTACTACATGAAGTGGACACACTGCCTTTTAGGAAGGAAGCAGGAAGTTAGGGAGAGACACTGGGATTGCAGGGACTTGGCTCCATCAGTTGAGCCTGAATGGCCGGTTGGGTGTTAGGCAGCAGCCAAAGGAGTAGCATTTTAGAGACAAAGATGGAGAGCTTGTGTTAGCATTTCTGGGTTAATATTTATGTATTTTTATTATTTAGAACAATAATTTATTCACCTTGCTTCTGGCTATGCAGAGCACAAACTCAAATCCAAATGTAAGGTGCAAACACTTATGAAGAGTAAAGGAAAGAACTGTCAGATCTCAGACCAGAGTCTAGGAAAGTTAAAAGAAAATCTTTCCACGCAAATTTTCGGGAAGATCCACATTAGACCATATAGTTGAAGAGAAGTAGATGCTGTTGATGGTGCTCTAGTGTAAGTGAGCTTTTAGTGTGGTACATTCAAGGTATGGCTGTCACTAGGCTTTGCCAATCCCCTCCAGTAAGAAGGGAGAGCGCTTTTTCCCAAGGAGCTGTGTATTACTGTACCTCCCCCCCAACCCCACACAACTGAAACATTGTTTATCTGTGGTAGGGGGTTGTTGTTTGATAAGTGTATAATATAAGACATGAAGATGACCCTTCCTCCACTCTGTAGCTCACCTCAGGCTAGAACTGTGAATGGAGGAGAGGGGAAACTACACAAACTGGTGAAAATGGCTTCAGAGCCTCAGGTGAGTACATCTCCTTCCCAGACCATTGTGACCCAAGCTTTTGAGGAGCAACACAAGCACTTGTTCTTGCAGCCAAAGTGACAATCTGCTCTGCTTTCCGCTGTTTCAAATACGGCTTTCTTTTGTACCACTTTTAGTGTCTTGGCTTTGCATTCCCCACCACCCTTTTAATTGCTACCATTAATACCACACAGCTCTTCACTGCTACAATTTTGTCCTCTTCTATTCAGTTTCCTTTTTTCTTCTGCCTTGTGTGGAATTTGCCCCAGCTTCTTGGGTTATGAATAAAGAACAGAACAAAACAAAACAACAACAACAACAAAAACAAAACACTTCTAGATATTCCAGACCCATCAAAGTGCTTGGGGTAGAACTTTTTTTTTAAATTTTTTTTTAAAGATTTATTTATTTATTTATTTATCCCCCCTTGCTGCCCGTGCTTGCTGTGTCCATTGGCTGTGTGTCTTTTTCCGTGTCTGCTTATCTCCCCCTTGCTGTGAGGTCCCGCTGCATCAGCCTACCGCGCCGCGCGGGCCGGCCTGCTCTCACAAGGAGGCCCTGGGAAGCAAACCCGGGGCCTCCCGCATGGTAAACGGAGGCTCTATCGATTGAGCCACATCCGCTTCCTGCTGTGAGGTCCCGCTGCATCAGCCCACCGCGCCGCGCGGGCCGGCCTGCCCTCACAAGGAGGCCCCGGGAAGCGAACCCGGGGCCTCCCATATGGTAAACGGGAGCTCTATCCATTGAGCCACACCCGCTTCCCTTGGGGTAGAACTTTTGACCTTTTCCAATTCCAGGATGAGCTGGGCTGTTGTTGGCTGTATAAGATGTGTTCTGTGGCACTAGACAGACTGCAAGTGTTCTTCACAAGAGCAAATCAAGTCACATATATTCATTTTCACAATCATAATTGACCTACATTTGTGTTATTGAAATTTATTTTAACTTCTTGTGTCTCCACGTGCAAGGATATGAATGAAACTACTGAGAGTATTTTTCTACAGATAATAAATACACTGGCAGCAACCAGAATGAAAATCCAGGAGGAGAAAGAAAATGGGGACTGGCTGATTTGGAGGAACAAAGTTCACAGATGAGAGAAGGAGCAAGTCTGAAACGTGTCTGTCTCCTCACTAGGGTTACGGAGGCTCCCAGGAGCCACTAAGGGTAAAGGAGTAGAATCTCCCTCTGTTCCCACTGTCAAGGATGCTTCAAATAGATAAAGGGTGGGGCAGTATTTTGGTGTCTTTGTCTGGCTGTTCTGGTTAAGATGAGACCTGAGATCTTGGCTTCAGTCTTGAGTCCCAGGATGGGGCAGGGAAAGATTGGGATTCTTTGGATTTGGGGGAGAAATTCTAAAGAGACTTAGTTGGAGTTACCCTTTCTCCCTCAAAATTCCCTCTCCCCAACTTTGGTTGTCCTGCTCCATCCTTGTTTATTTTACACCCCTGTTGCAATTTGGCAGTTTGATGTAATTATGAATTCCAAAAATAGATATTGGATTATGCTTATAAACTGATTTGTTCACCTGGGCATGATTAAGTTATAACTGGGGCTTTGATTGGGCCACATCAGTAGGGTGTTGAGCCCCACCCCTTGGTGGGTGAGGGAATCAAATATAAAAGGCAAGGCAAAGGACAGAGGGAGCA
>JAQZBX010086119.1:0-13036 GCA_029593785.1 Cabassous unicinctus | reverse complement strand
CCCCCCCATGCTGCTTGTGCTGCTGTGTCCATTCGCTGGGTGTCTTCTCTGTGTCTGCTTATCTCCCCCTCGCTGTGAGGTCTTGCCGCATCAGCCCACGGCGCCGCGGGAGCCGGCCTGCCCTCACAAGGAGGCCCCGGGAAGCGAACCCGGGCCTCCCATATGGTAAACGGGGGCTCTATCCACTGAGCCACACCCGCTTCCCCGTTAAATTTTACATACGAAGTTTTCTATCAAAAGATTTTTAATAATCAAGAACGACGTTTCCTTTTTTTCTTACAGGCTATCCACCAATATCAAGAATTTATCGAGGTACAAAATGGAATTGAGGTGGAAAAACAGCCTCTGTAATGTAGGAAGCATGGCCTTCTGTGAGACAGATGTATTAAAGGTTACAATACTCTGGCCCATGCATCACAACGCATCAATGGCAATAACCTCATTTATTTCCTCCCACCCTTCATCTTCCAAGGCCCAACTCAAGCTCTAGCTCTTCCTTAAAACATTCTTGGCTCTACAGTTACAGCTGTATAACCTTGAACAGCTGAACATGCCACGTATCTATACTGGACTCTGGTTTGTAAACTAACTACTACTTTTATTTTGGGAGGGAACTGACAGTTATTAGCATAATCTAAAGTTTGTTTTTAATACAAACCTATTTGGATAGGGCTCCCTCCTCAGAGAAAGAATTGCTGAGGCCAGCTCTAAGGACTGAGCGAGACTAACAATCAGCACAGAGAAAAGTGCGATCATCAGCAGAGCTAAGACCTGCCAGGCATGGCTGCCTTGCAAACGGGCTGCATGCCAGAGGGGCCCCAAGACCAGGACCAGAAACATGGCAGGAGAACGAGCAAAGGTCACAAGCTTCAGAACTGGGCAGGTGGGAACTTCCCCCTGGCTGCTGTGCTGCAGGTGGGTCATGGGGGTGGTGACGGTGTGCACTTTGTGGATGTGTGGATGGTCAGTGAGACTGCCATGTGCAAAAAAGGAGAGGTGTGAACAGGTGGCCTATGAAGAGACTGGGGTGGAGGCAATACCAGCATGCAGCCTCAGTCTTGCCTACGTCACAAGTTTCATTCTTCAGATCAAGGGGTTCACTCAGATTCTTTCCTAACATTTAGGATGCAAGTGGGAACGTTTGACAATAACCACAATCCCCAAATCTCCCTTCTGTAAGACGGAAATCCCAGGCACAGTGGGTTACATCTGGCAGCAACTAAGAGAACAGAAAGGACGAAAAGATCAAGTGATCATGGAGGCAACAAACAGATTTTCACAGAAAGCCCCTGGGAGCACAGCCCTGGCATACTTAGGACTTCTGGCCTCCAGAACTGAGAGAGAATAAATTTCTGTTCTTTTAAGCCATCAAGTTTGTGGTAATCTGTACAGCTGCCTTGGGGAACATGTACAGATCTCCATGCCTGTCTACTGTCTATCCATCTAGCAAAAGGCTAGGCTGAGAGTAATGGTAACAGTAGCTACCATTTGTTAGTGCTTTGTATGTTCTGGGTTCAATGCTTTTTGTGTCTTTCTTATTTAATCCTCACAATGACTCTATGTATAATACAGGCACTAGCCCCATTTTAAAGTTGGAGAAAGTGAGGCACAGAACAATTAAAGATAATTGCTGAAAGTCACAGGGCTACCAGGTTGTAGAGATGGGATTAGGATCCAGGCAGTATGGCACTAGAGCCCTTTGCTCCCTCATAAAGAGTCCATACTGTACTGGCAAAGACGGATAAATAAACAGGGCCACTGTGATAACTCTGATGCCACAGGGGAACAGAGTGGAAGTGGGGGTAATGGCTGGATCGTAAGAGGCCTTTTAGGCAAGTCACAAGGGGAGATCTTTAAGGATGACTAAGCATGATCACAGAGGAGTGGAGGGAAGAATATTCTAGGTTGAGGGCATGCTGTGAACAACGTAGCCTGGGAACTTGATGCACGTCAGTATGTCAGACATGTCCTGTTACGGGGTAGAGAACTGAGAAATGGGGCGACCTAAGAGGCTGCTCCTCTCCTATCTCCCGGTGTTTGGTGACTACACGCCACGGCCCTGGTCTCTGGCAGTCCTAAGGCCCTCACCTGCGTGAGGTGGCATCACAGAGAAATGCTGCCTAGGCGCCTGATTCCCCATATGCTTTACTGGTAACCAGCCCGTTCCTGCCTTTGGTTCTGCAACGTCAGCAGGAGACAAGGTATGGATAAAACCAAGCAGTGGTCAGACAACATGGGACACGAATGCCAGGATCAGAGTGACTCTGACCTGCCTGGTGAGAAGTTCAGCGAGGTGGGTGCACACTCACCTGCTACTGACCTGTATCTGTTGAGGCCTTAAAGTGCATCTCATGTATGTGTATAAACACCAACATGTAAAGAACAGCCTTGACAACTCCAGAATTACCATTTGGGTTGTTTGAGAGTTACCCCCAAAGTCTGTAACACGTGGGAAATTGTTACTTTTACCAAGGAAAGATTTTGATTTTTGTTCAAGGCTGGCTGTAGGCAAGATGCTCTTAGCAGGTGAGAAACCAGCAGGCTGCTTTGTGCCCCCATCTCTGCTGCTTCCAGTTCTCTGTCAGGTGTGCAGTAACTGTTATAAAGTGCCAGTAACTTTGTTTCTTGGTGAAAAATGCCCATACCATGACCACCACCACCACAAACAAACAAACAAACAAAAAACCTTTGCTACTCCTGCAGCTGAGTGATTGTGAAAGAAAAGAAGTCTAAAAAATGATGATCCTGAAGCCAGAAAACAGACATTTGGTCAATTTAACCATGGAATGCTTGAGTTTCTCAGGTGAATATAGGTACTATAAAACTACACAGAAATAATAACTGGCTAAACTACATGATTAAAGTTTAGCAAAATTTGAAAAGAATGCTAAGTTGTGATTTGTGATATGAAAATCTACAAGCAAAGTTGTGACTTTCACCAGAATTTATTTGGGGGAAAGTTATTTCTGATGAAATATGTGGACTCTTGAAGGTCTTAGATGGCAACCTCTGTCAATGTCAAAGATGAACTTAATATTACTATATATGTGTGCACGTGCCTGCATGCCTCAACTCTTCTTTCCTTGCTTGTTTTTCCTGGAAGCTAATTTGTTAATCCACCTCAGAGTCTCCTCCTTGGTGAAGCCTTCCTTGGCTTTTCCATAGTATTTTGTTACCATGTCTACCCTAACAGTAAAGAACATACATTTTAATGGATCGTTTACATGTCTGACTCCCTCACTAGACATGAGCTCCTTGAGCATATGGATTGAGAAGGTCCAACCACTGGGCATAGTAAATGCCCAAAACAAGTGTGCTGAGTCAAAAAATGAACAGCTAAACACCTAGAGAGACAGGCAGAGAGATGGACAGACACACGCACTTCCCGGCATATGGGCCAGATGGCAGATAGGTGTGCCAATATGCAAATGGATAGTATATCTTTTTCCAAAAACTCCAAAAATTCAGAACACCTGATACAGGCTTTTTACAAAAAAATTAATTTTTATTTATTTATTTTTTTTAAGTTGGTACCAGGGATTGAACTCAGGACCTTGTACATGAGAAGGAAGTACTCAACCACTTAAGCTATATAAACTCCCCTGATATAGGCTTTTGAGGCTACTTAAAGCTACCTCTCAGGACGGATGTGGCTCAAACAGTTGGGCGTCCGTCTCCCATATGGATGGACCTGGGTTCGATCCCCGGGACCTCCCAGTAAAAAAAAAAAGCTACCTCCCAGTATAAGTATAATAAGACCAAAACCGAAGCCAAACAAAAAAGAAAGGAAGAAAAAAAGCCCGCAACAATACCGCTGGAAGGAACAGGTGAGCTGTGCAAACTACCATGCTCCTTCAGCACAGCTCGTCTGAGTGCGGGGTGGGTCAGGACACTGCCCAGTACTGGGAGATGAAGATCAGAAGACTTGGTTTTTTGCCTTTAATCAGACGGCAGGCTAGTAAAGAATTTTGGTGAGCTAAAAAGGCAGAAAAAGATGCAAGTTGGGTTCCTTGTGAACAGGAATTTGTTAGTTGCAGTTAGGGTCACTGAAGTGGTTAAACTATCTGATTTTGGGTAAGTTCACTCACGTTCAAGTGATTACCAAGCACCTATTATGAGCTGGACCCTGGAAACAGACAAAGAAGAGGGTGACAAGGTCCCTGCTCTCATGGAGCTTACATTCAAGCAGGGAGAGAGATCAAAAAACAAGTAAACAAACATAAATAAAATATTTGTCAACTGTGATGAGGTACCATGAAGGTAATGGGTAGAGAGAAAGCTCCTTAAAAGTGGAGGGTCAGGGAGACAAACATTCAAGCTGAGAACTGAAGGGTCAAAGGGAGCAGGGTCTTTCCAAAAGTACAGCCGAGTTCCAGGAATGGAACAGTCCAAGGAGGGAAAGAACAGGGTGTATCCAGGAACTGAAGGAAAGCCAGTGTGGTGAGAGGCATGGACGGGGTGTGGACCGGGAGGGGAGAACCCCATCAGCAGGGCCCTCATGCCTTGGTGTAAGGCATCTGAATTCATCTGAAGCGCAAAGGGAAATCTTTTGAGGGTGGTAAGGAGAGGACTGACCATGAGCTGATTTATATTTTAAGAAAATCACTGTGGCTACCATGAGAATGGAATGCTTTGCTTTTCTAAGCCTTTGTTTCCTCACCTGTAAATGAAGCTAAACAATATCTACCTTGCAGAGGTGCTACCATGATTAAAGGAGATTTTGTGGAATGCTTAGCACAGTGTCTGGTATACAGGAAATGTTGAGCACCTTATTACCATTGACCAGTGTGTGTGCAGTTTGGCACATTCTCGGAAAATGCTAACTGCCCACTGCCCCTTGGAGCCCTGGGCAATGCCTGGCCCTGGACAGCTTTGGTCCTGGCTTTAGGATAACTTACCCCAAGGAACTGCGCCTTTGTGTGGGGGCCCATGAGGTAGTGGGCTGGGAGGGTCAGACAGGGTTCTCTTGTGTCCGGGTGGTGGGGGAGGAGGCCTCTTCTTGGACAGGGTGGAGCTGCCACTAGAGGTCTGGGTGCTTAGAGGGAGTGTTGAAGGTGGGCCAGTTGGACCTAGAAAGAAGCGAAGGGGCAGGCAGGTTAATCCCAGACTCGCAGGTACAGGACAGCCCATATGCAAATATTTCCACACACCCCAACGTGGTATGACACATGAGACGAGAGGCAACGGGGGGACATGGCCAAACCCATCAATCCAATAACTCACAAATTGGGGTTTTAAAAAACAATTTATAACAAATGAAAGAAGAGCATATGTCTTGAAGGGAAAAAATGCCAGTCAACAGAAAATGCTAATAGGGTTAGAGCATCATTTAGGAACAGGAAAATTAAAACACACACATTTTAAACTAAAAACTCACTGGAATCATTATGAAACTCTACTGAGGAGAAAGGCACACAACACTGCCAGCAAAATCAAAAAGAGAAAGAGCAGAGTATAGGCTAAATCTCCAAAGGGCCACAGTTTGAAAATGAGTACTCACATAATAGGATTTTTCTTTTTGCTACAACTTTTTCATTTAGTTAAAAAACCTTGCCTAAAGTTTAAAAACAAAGATTTTTCTAAATAATGAAGGATCTAATGTAAGAGTTAAACTGGAAAAAGGAGAAATCCAAAAAAACTCTTTTTTACCTCCAATTCTCAATTGTTCTAGAAATTGTAAGTCACCATTTAATTTGGAAGCCTGGACAATAGCTTCTTAAATTAGACATTGATTTCTGCAGATTTAAGAAAAGACAACTTTCTCCAGAGGTAAAACAAGTAACAGTAATGATGTTAATATTCTACAAAAAACATTACTGCAAAAGTTGACTTTTGAACTAATGCTTTAAGAAAAACTGGAGTTTGCTCTGAAAAGCTGTTGTAGCAGGAGCATATATTATTGGCTTACACATCTCTTTATGAAATATGGTGTTACCAGGTGTATGGTTTAACTGTGTTCACAGACAATTGCCTCTGCAAGCAGGAAAAAAAAATCAAAAAACCCCACAAAAACCGGAAAGAAACAGAACCAAGCTAAGAAGACTGCCACACCAAGTGTTTACACGGGAGAGTGGGTACCTGACGATCCAGAAAGGCTCCAGAAGAGCTTTTTACATTCTGTGTGTTAGAAGAAAAGCTTAATTACTGCTAGCCTCCTTCCTTAGTAAAATAAGCTTCGACATTTCCCATTATCCATTACCAGTCAGTAACAATACTGATTTAGACCATTATTGCTATTATTTCTCAAAGATAGTCTAGTCTTATGAGTGAACACTGTTAATCTTAGTAAAAGTACAGTCTGCTTTAGGACTAAATGGCCACAGTAGTATACTTTATTCTCTCTGTGCTTTGTAGTTTGCAAAGTGCATCCGTATATGTGGTTGCCCTTGGTTTTCATAACTACCCTTTGAGATATGTGGAGTGAGAGCTATTGTCCCCACGATTAAGACTAACAGGCGGTGCGGTGCTGTGCTGTGCTGGGACCACGGTGCTGGCCTCGGGGACTGGTGAAGCGCTGGGCCTGTGGCATGACGCTGCTGGTCCTGACAGCCAGGGCAGCGTTTCCTGTGCTGGGCACACGAGGAAAACAACAAATGATCATCGGTATTGGGAAGTGTAACTTTCCCCTGGGCACTAAATGGATAATAGACAATGGTGAGCTTCTCTAGCAATTCTATCTTTACCGCCACCTAGGGACTTTCTGATGCAGTGCACCTGAGAGGTCATTTAATCAGGTTCCAAATCCTGAAGCAAAAATTTTTGGAAACAGAAATTTCCAAAGACAAAATGCTAATGGAGTTACATCTCTGAACAAAGCTGATAGTGCATGTGATTTCAGAGTAAGATAAATGGCCTCAGGAGTGACCAGAGAGTTGTCCTGTACCCAAAGACAAGCAAAATTGGGCCTCCTGAATCATCATTCCAAAAATGAAGAGGTGAATGTTTCACATGCCATTACATATTTCTACAGTTGATAAGTATTTATATCTGTCTACTTGATGACTGCCTGTCTCCCCCGCTAGAATGTAGGTTTTATTAAGATAAGCTTATCTCTGGCCTGACATATAAAAAATATTTATTGAATAAGTGGATGAATAAACTTCTATCTTCTTAAGGCCAGTGATTCTTAAGGAAGAGAGCACATCTCACTTAGAATGACAGATCAAAACTGGATGTGGGGGGGGAACAAGAGGGAGGGACATTGTTAAGAATGAAAAAGGATATTCAATACTATAATTTCATATTTGGAAAACAAACACACAGACCCACCTATTGTTTTGTAATAGAAGCTACAGAAAGGAAGGTGCCACAAAATCTTCTTGGCTGGTAAGGCATGAGTTAAAAAAGGTTGAGAAACATTATATTAGACCCCAAAAAGCAGACTTAAAACGC
Source organism: Cabassous unicinctus (assembly GCA_029593785.1). Taxonomy (NCBI): domain Eukaryota; kingdom Metazoa; phylum Chordata; class Mammalia; order Cingulata; family Chlamyphoridae; genus Cabassous; species Cabassous unicinctus. Next base: position 5,644 of record JAQZBX010086119.1, on the reverse strand, counting down.
TTTTAAGATTTAAAGAGCTCAGAAGACTTCCAAAATGAATAACCAGTCCCTAAGCAATGAAGAGGACATTTTTTTGCATAACAAATCCGAGTACTGGCTTAGTAGGGCAGGAAGCAATTCTGGCAGGACAAAGAAAGAGAAAATAAAACAAAGCAAAACAAAGCAAAAAAGAACAAACTCACCATCAAACACAGCTCCGAAAGAGGGTAGGGAGACAAGAACAATAGGTGGCGAAGGAGATACAGGAGGCGATATGGACAACTAGTTTTCTCCTGTTAACTCTGCTAGGGGCCTGTGGAATTAAGGAGAAAACTCCCCAAACCTCATTTGCCGCTACATATTGGCCATTATGTCAAATTATCTTCTAAATCTTTTCTTTAAACCAAAGGTCTAGGCTTCCAAAGCAGCTATAAATAAACCTGAGGTTAAACAACTAAAAGGCCCTCTAAGGCGAGACAGACCGTGCCTCAGCTATTCCTGACGGCTTGCACGCTGGCGCATCAGCTGTCACATTCAGAGGCTGCAATCATCCAGGAAACTTCTGCACTGCGAGAAAGTGCCTGCCCACCTCATGCCCTTTAACAGAGGGGTACAGCAGGCCTAGAATTCCACAGGGTGAGGGGGAGAGTCACATATTCATTTTCATATTCAGCCACTATCAGAAAAAGTCCTTAAAAATTGCTTTGCTGACATGCATTAGTATCTTTTTTGGTTATTCATTCCCAAGGCCCTCCTGAGCCCCTTGAGCCTTGGGCACTGTGCTCGGCCGGCTGTGGAGGCAGGCTGCAGGGAGGCAGGCCTCTCCTCTGTGCACATCCGGTTTTGGAGGCTCCTCTCCCACCTCCCCTTCTCGTGTTTTCGAAGGGTATCCTTGGCCCTCTGCTCGCCTCTCCTCCCCTCTCCCTTGGCAAGAGCAATCCTCTCTACACAGATGGCTTCCCCTGCCCTGATCCTGACTGTGCTGCCTCCTGGGTCCTTGTCCCATTTTCCCAACAGCCTCTTGGTCATCCCATGTGGACCTTCTGGCAGTGCCTTCAATTCACACGGGTCCCGTCCGAATCTACCTGAACTGTGCTGCTACGGGTACCTCAACGGCAAAGGGCCTGGGAGATGCCTCTCACTGAAATCTGCACCTCGGAAGGGTACCCAGCACAAGCCTGAACTCAGGAGGCTCATCCACATGGCGGTACTGTGCATCCCAGAGGCTACTCTGTTTCTCCTGACAGGCCCAGGGGCAGTGTCCAGGCCAAAGCCCTCCAGCTCCACATTCCTGGGTCTAATGAGTTTGACTCTCAGAAGGCTGCAGCTGCCATCTTCTGAGGTCCCTCTTAAGGGAACACAATATTTCCTCAGACTACAGAGGTTGTTTGAAAAAATCTCATCAGATAGGACATTACCTTCAACAAGAAGGAAATCTGCTCACTTAGCCCAGAAAAAACTGTCCTGGAAAATTATTCACCTACAAATAATATATTTTTTAAAAAATCCATTCCTAAAACCACAATCAGCAAGCTTTTCAAATCTCCTCCTCCTGCATTCTCTAGACCAGGAGTTCTTAACCTTTCTTGTTCCATGGACCCCTTTTCTAGTCAGGTGAAAACCACGGACCCCTTGCTAAGTTCACACTATACTGTGTATTATTTAATAAATATATCACACCTGCACCAACACGGCCCCATAAGAATAATGTTGTTCTGAATTTCAATTCAAGCTCACGGACCTGGTTAAGAACCCCTGCTCTAGACCTTCCATTTACTGAAACTAAAACTTAGGAGCTACATATGCATTGTGTTTAGAACCTTACAAATTATTATCATCATTATCATCTATATAAGGTGGGAAAAAAAGACCCAAGGCTTAGGTAAGTTTAGGAACTTGGCCCAAGTTATAGCAAGTGGATGGCTAAGCCCAGGCAGAACCCCGCTCGGTCGGACTCGAGGCTGGGCACTCTCAGGAATGACAGAGGCTGCTTCTCTTTCTGATAACGGCATCATGGTTCTCCTTGGCTAGAAAACACACAGAGATAATGTCTTGCTCTTTTCCCTCTGCATCCTCATCTTTTAAGGATCAGCACAAATGTACTTCTATCCAGAAGCCTTCTCGAATCTATCCCCTTTATCCCTGGAGCAATTGCTTCTACTGCCCAACTTCCACATGGCTCACAGGCACTAACTACTCCACCCTGCATTAGAGCTCTGCTTTCTCTTCCTTCCCTAACTGAAAATATCCTTAGGACAAGATCCATATTTTCCATATCCCCAGAGTCAGTCCCTGGCACATTCTGCACACTTAATTCACATCCATGGATAATATTCATGGTCTAAGTAAGGGATGTTCTTTTTTTTCTTTTCTTAAATTTATCTTTATTTATTTATTTGTCCCCCCCTTGCTGTTTGTGCTCGCTGTGTCTATTTGCTTTGTGTTTTTCTGTGTCTGCTTGTCTCTCTTTTGTTGCGTCATCTTGCCGCGCCAGCTCATCACACCGCGCGGTCCATCAACACACTGCACCGCGTGGGCCTGCTTGCCTTCACCAGGAGGCCCTGGAAATCGAACCCAGGGCCTCCCATATGGTAAACGGGAGCCCAACCAATTGAGCCACAGCCGCTTCCAAGTAAGGGATGTTCTTATTCAAAGTCCCTGTGCATCCTGTTTTCAGTAAAGCAGTAAACCCAGAGGTCTTCTAAGTGGGAGATCAAATGAAAGTACATCACTGAACTTTTAAAGGAAGAAGAAAGAAAAAAAAAAAAAGACCTAGAAGATGATTTTTTAAAAGTATCTTGACAGTGTCTGAAAAAAATAGGCTGTAAAAGTAAAATTCACATACACTATCGTGCCATATATGAGGTGCAATGACAGCAGGACCCTGGGTGTAGAAGTAAGGAACTATCATCTCCATGTGCAGATGGGGAAACCGAGGCAGGGGACACTACAGTGAGTCACCCACTCGGCAGTGAGACGCCAGTGAGTGACTACACTGTTGCTGCTGAGTTTTACCCAGAAAACAAAATTAGCTATTCGTTTGTTCTTCAGTCTCCTTATGTGGTAAATCCTATGACAATTACCAGCAACGTACCAGGCGGCTTGGGGTTGGTACTTTAATAATTACTCATGCATTCTGGAACGCTGGCCTTCAGAGCACAAGGATTTCCTTTCCTTCCCCTTCCACACCCTGCCAGGCAGGTGGCCTAGCCTGAGTGGGTGGCCATGGCTGAGGGCAGAAGACACAGGCAACACTTTTGGCCATCAAGGTGGCCAACGCACACCGATTCATATGTAAGATTTCAAAAGGAATGGGGGAGACTGATAAAAATAGGCGTGTGCACAAACCCAACATGAATCAAGGAAGAGGGTCCATGGAAGCTTTAATATGGAAACCTCCTATTAGATTAAAAAAAAAAAAAAACGCAGAAAAAAAACCCAGGGGGGGAAACTCCATCAGTATGGGCTGACAGGAAGATTATTTCCTGCCCAAGTGTGACTCACCCAGTCTGCACTTTCATTAGAGCAGGCCACCTCCACATGCTGAGAAAATCTCCCTTTCCACTCCTCTTTCCGCTCTAATTACTACCACAGACCTCAAAGGAAAGCTGGAGAAACATATAAAATGCATACCTAACTGTGTTTGGATGTAACTGCTGCAAACATTTTGCAGAAAGATTTTCAGCAAGTCAACTATCAAAGACCCGGACATCTGACTCCTTCCTCTGGCTACATTTTTCTGGGACAGGCCGTCACTGATTCTACACAGCCCCCCACTTCAATGAGAATATTTATTTTATTAGTAATGCAAATAATCTGTAACCTGATTTGGGGATGACCATTTATCAGTGATTCCTAAACCTGGCTGCACATTAGATCCCTTCTGGTGTACTTTTTTTATAAATATGGATTTTGGATGGCACTTGGGGAAAACTGATTTTCATGTCTACATTTCTCTGACAGTTTTCAATAATGAAAGATTCCCTAGATGAGCACTTCTCAAACTTTAACATGCACACATATCATTAGGGCAATTTTGTTAAAATGCAGATTCTCACTCAGTTGATCTAGGGTGGTGCATAAGATTGTGAATTCCTAAAAAACTCCCAGATGATGCTGATGGTTTTGGTCTGGAGAGGAGCAGGTCTTAGACCTGTGGTTTTCAACTAGGGGTTGGGGTCAGGGGAAGGTGGGACAGGTGTTGAATCGCCTTGAGAACTTCTTAAAAATACTGATGCCAGAACTCCATGCCCATACCAAATTAATCCCAAATCTATGGGGATATAGCCCCTTTCACTGGCATGTTCAAAGAATTTCCCCAAGTGATTCAAATATGCAGTTGGACTTGAGAACCATTGTTCTAGAGATGTTCTACCCACATCTAATGCCCATTTCTCTGTAGTCAGGGCAGTACACACCTGGATACATCTTCCCTGCATTAAAAAAACAACAGGGGAATGGATGTGGCTCAAGCAGTTGAGCACCCACTTCCCACATGGAAGGTTCTGGGTTCGGTCCCCAGTGCCTTTTAGAGACAAGGACACAAACAACAAGCAAACAAACAAAAAACCCAACTCAGAGTAGCTGATGTGGCTCAGTGGTTGAACACCAGCTTCCCACATGCAAGGTATGGGGTTCAATCCCTGGCCCCATTACCTCAAAACAAATACCACCCCCCAAAAAAACTACAGCAACTCTTCTGCTTCATGTTCTTAAATCACTTGCATCAGAGTAATCTGGGGTATTTGTAATAAATGTGTGTTCCTGGGTCTGTCCCCAAGATAGACTGAATTAGAATCTTTGTGGCTTTGGCTCAGAAACTGCATTGTAAACAATCTCTCCAGGTGATCTGTACGCACAATAAAATTTTAGAAATATTGGCTTTTAAGATAAAATCCAATCTCTTTATCCTTTTAGATCAGGGTCTCTAAACAGGTTGGTCACAACCAGAGTGTGCTAATCCTCTTTCCCTGCTCTACTGTGTTAACCCCCCGTGGCAGGCAGTCTAAGACAGTCCCCAGTAACTCTGGGGGTAGCCCTCGTAGTCCTGCTCCTGTGTAATCTCCTCCCCTTGAGTGTGGGCTGGACATGCTGACTTGCTTCTCCCGAATAGAATGCAGCAGAAGCTATGGGGTGCCATGTCTAATATCAGGTTATAAAAAGACAGTGGCTTCCATATTGGGCTTCCCCTAATCCCTTGCAGCCCTCACCCCAGGGAAGCGAGCTGCCATGTTACGCGTACCCCTATGGAGAGGCCACCTGAGGAACGAAGGCCTGCCAACATCCACGTGAGTGAGCTTGAAAGTGGATCCACTCCGTGGAGTCTGGAGCCATCCCTTGCAGCCTCTTGAGAGATTCTGAGCCAGGCCCAGCTAAGCTATACCTAGACTCCTGGCTCACAGAAACTGTGAGAAAAGCAATGTTGTTTTAAGCCTCTAGGTTTTGAGATGATTTGCTATGTAACTATAGATAGCTAGTATACCTGGTCTTTTTTTTTTTTTTTTTTAGATTTTATTTATTTATTCATTTATTTATTCTTCCCCCCTTGCTGCTTGTGCTCACTGTGTCCATTTGCTGTGCGTTTTTCTGTGTCTGCTTGTCTCCCTTTGTTGGGTCGTCCAGCTTCTTCAGCACACCGTGCTGCATGGTCTGGCTGGCCTTCACC
>JAQZBX010086118.1:0-13036 GCA_029593785.1 Cabassous unicinctus | reverse complement strand
AATTGTTTCATAATAAAATAAAACAAACATGTAAAAAAGAGATAGCATGAATTACCATACCTATTCCAAATTTTCTCCAGGCTGAAATGCCATGTCCTTAAAATTTCTTATGTATGAAATAATGTCTTTGGGATGTAGAAATATTAGTGAATAAATATTCTGAGAAGATTTCCTGCTTCATTAAACCTTCATACTGGGGAAAAATCACCCTTATAAATACTGGCTGTACTTTAAAAAATAAAGGAAATCCTTTGAAAACAAGAGTGAAATGTAAATCACTGTGTTAGTATGAGCAAATTCTGTGCTACCCTGAGGACATTGCTGATTTCAAACCCTATAGTCTGGGTTTTTATGGACATGTGGGAATTATAGGAAAGAAGTTAAGAAACCCACATGGAGCCAGAGCCTTGAAGAGGACTGCACAGCCTGTGAAAGAGTAGGATGAGAAAAAAGAAAAAAATCAATCCAACTATAAAGACAATATGTTAAATTAATTATCTTGGCCTCAGCTCCAAGTGGGACAAAAGACGACTTCCCTGGGAATTGGTAACCACAAACTTGCCCCTATAAACTTGATATTATACCGCATGCTTGGTCTGGGATAGCCCAATATGAGAAATATATTTAAAGAGATCACTGATTGCTGATGCTTCAGGGCGCTTTCAGAAACAAAAATATAAATGCTGCCCAGAGTAACTCACCTTCAATCCTGACACTTCAGAATTCCAAAAGTCAAAATTGATCAACTAGGATCTCAAAAAACAAAACTATATCCTAGTTAAGTAAATATGCTGAATGTAAGAATGAGCAAAAGAACAATTATCAGAATTAGAGCCTGATGGCCTTCAGATTTAGAAAATTTCAAATATTAGATTATAAAATACTTATATTTAAAATGTAAAAATAAATAGAAGAGGAAGCAATACTATCAAGACATAAAAGATTATAACTATCAAAACAAGCAGGACTTTTAAAGTATAGACTTTCAGAATTTAGACATATATTACATATATACATATATGAATATGTGTGTGTATATAGAGAGAGAGGGAGAGAGAAAAAAGATAGGATGGAGGGAGAGGAAGAGAGATATTTTAAAAAAAGAGTTCAATAGATGGGTTTAATACAACTTAGAGCTATGTCTATGATCCAGCAAATAACAAAAGATATACCCAACAGAAATGCACACATATGTACAAACTAAAAGACATTTAAAAGAATGTAACAACATCATTATGCATACTAGCTAAAAGATTTTATCCTCAACAGAAAGAGGGGTAAATTAAAAGTGGTATATCAATGCATTCACTGCTAGAATAAATGTACAGAATTACAAATGAAATTATTGCTACGTAGCACATGTATAAGTCTCCCAAATACAATATTGAGTCACAAAAGAATACATAATCTATGAAGTTCATAAGACAGACAAATAATCTCTGGTATTAGAAACCAGGATACTGGTTACCTTTTGAGAAGGATTCTGTAGGCTTCTGTGGTAGTGGCAATATTCTGTTAATTGATTTGAATGATGATTATGTATATATTAACTTTTTTATTTCATTAAATTGTATACATAGGCCTTGTGCAGTTTCGGTTTGTAAGTTTTACTTTAATAATATTTTTAAATACATACAAGGCAAAAATTGATAGTTACACAAGGGGAAATTTTAAAATTCACCATCTTGGTAGGAGTTTTTAAAATGTATCTCTGTGAGTAATTTATAGATCAAAAGGATACAAAATCAGTAAGTATATGAACAGTTGATCAATAACTTGGTTTAGTACATATATGGAGAACATTACACACTAATGATAGAATTCCCATTCTTTTCATACACAAGTTAAATTTGTAAGAATTGATCACCTACTAGTCCACTCTCCATAAATTTCAAAGAATCATACTGTGTTCTTTTACTATAATGCAATTAAAGTGGTAGTCAATAACAGTAAAATATATCCTTAAAAATACAAAAACCCACTTTTAAATGACTAGTGGGTCAAAGAGGAAATGATAAATGATAATGAAGATTTCTTAAATATTTAGAAAAGATTATAATGCAATATAAGCTATAGTTTAAAAGCTATTTTTCAAAATCAAAGGCATGAGAGGATTTGCATTTCCAAACATGAAAGATGAAGTCAATGTGGTATTTGGAAAGGCATTAAAATTATGAAGATGCTTGATTCAGCAAAGTAAATAAGACAAAAATTATAAAATAAGTGTCATAATTAAAGAAGTTGGGATATTTTGTGTCATTTGTTTTTTTGCAGAATAAAAATACATGGGAAATTACAAACACCTTATATTGAGTGAAGTAAGCCAGTCACTGAAGGACAAATATTACATGAACTTACTGATAGGAATTAAGCAAATTGAGCAGACTTACAGAGCTAAAGTCTGGAAAATAGGTTATCAGGAGACAGAAAAGGAGTAGAGGGTGGTGAGTCAATGTTGAATATGGGCAAAATCTATGATAAGGTGGAAGGGGGTGGTTGGGCAGTGGTTGGGAGTGATGGTGGTGCAGGGATGTGGTTGGGTTCCAGGGTCCTGGAATGTGAGGGGCAGTAGGTGGAGGGGGTGAGGTTGAAGTATCCATGGAACTGGTGGGAGGCCTGGAGGAAGAAGCAGGTGAACTCTGGGATTTGCAGGTCTGTGGTTAAAACTACAATGGTGGGAATGTTCTTTTGGCAAATATGGAAGGGAAGAGTTACTGGTGCAGGATGTCAGCGGTGAGGCAATATGCCAGATATGTTGCTCCTGGGGCATGCCTCTATGGATTATAAAAGTGTTTCATCTGGTCATGGAGTGTTACCTCAGTGGATAGAGACCACACAATAAACAAGAAAATATTAAACTCTCATCCTGAGGAGTCCTGCGGTATTCTCAGAGCACCAAGAATCTCTCAAGAACATAGGCAGTGCCTAATAAAAGAAAACAGACCAATATGTCAAGCCATCAATATTATTGTATGTAACTATGAACCTTATTCTTCAAAAAAATGAAACTAAGTGGCTACCTTAGGTTCCGAGGGGAGAGGGAGGGGAGAATAGAAAAGATGGAAAATGGGGCATTTTTAGGACATTAGAATTGTTATGATTGATCTTGTAGTGATGGATACAGGCCATTTTAAGTTTTGTCAAAACCTATAAAAGTGTATGGTGCAAAATGTAAACCATAATGTAAACCATTGACCATGGTTAGTAGCAATGCTTCAATATTTCTACATATTGAACATATAAAAAATAACATATAAAATGTTATTAATAGGGGACAGGGGAGATGGGAGAGGGGAAGGCAGTAGGATATATGGGAATCTGCTATATATTCTATGTGACTTTTTTGTAACCTAAACTTCTTTGACGGTAAAGCGAAAAAAATAAGACACTGGGGGAATATATGGAAGAAATTGTCAGTATACATAAGGACAACAGATCTTATGGTTATGAAAGGCACAATGAAAAAAAGTTACTTTTTTGTATTTTATTTGTTATTTATTAATATAATTTTATTTTATCATTGCTTTATTTGTTTATTTTTTGGCTTTGTCTTTGTCGAGGTTTTGGATTGCAGAAGGGCCACAACTGTGGCAGGGGAGGATCAATGGTGTGGGGTTTCAGTGATGGGGGATAGATGGAAAGGGGTATACCTGGGGCATGTCTCTATGGCATATGAATATATTCAAGTGGTCATGGGGTTGTCTCGGTGGGTGGAGACCCACAAATAACTGAAAGGATATTGAATTTCTATCCTGGGGAGTCCTGCTACATTCCCTATTAGAACAGCAATAATCCACCAAGTACATGGGCAGTGCCTAGTGAAGTAAGAGAGACTATTGTGCCAGGCTCTTGATATTGATGGTTGTACTTTTGAAACTTTCCTTGTGAAATCTAAACTTTGCTTAGTATTATATTTTGCCTTAGAGTTACCTCTTGGAAGCCTCCTTGTTGCTCAAATGTGGCCTTTCTCTAAGCCAAACTCAGCATAAAAATGTATTTCCTTCCTCCCGGCATGGGACATGACTCCTGGGATGAGCCTCCCTTGCAAGAAAGGATAATTACCAAGTGCCAACTAGCAATACATCTGGAAAAAGACCTTGACTAAACATGGGTAACAGTAAACACAAATCAGTTTTTTATGTCTATGAGATTTCAAATTGAGTCGTTATGTCATTTCTATAGGTTACACTTATGCATATCTCAGCAGGATTTCATTGCCACAATAAACAGTGCCTCAAACAGCGGGGCTCATGAAGGCTCTAGAGACATCTAGATACCATAAGCAGGACAGATAATCTCAGGAATTCAGCATACTGTCAGTTGGCCTTACTTTGGAATATATGCCCCCCAATGTAACAGAGTTAGAATCATTTTTAATTTCCCTACACATGACTCTTCCACCCATTTTATTTGAACTTATAATTAGCAATATGCTTGTTAAATATATGTACCAGAAACGTAAATCTTCAGTCTGTTCATATGCTGGTTGAACCTGAATCTCAGCAGAGTTGCAACACCTACTCTCCAGTCTGTTTGACTCTCTCAGGACAACTAACAAATGTATGATGATGGACAATGCCCATCCCCCAAAACAGAGTATCTACACTGCAAACAAGACAATTCCATTCATCTGCTCCATGGGATCTAAGGCCCTCTCAATCAGAAACCGAGTAGGCATCATCCCCATCCCCAAATCCTCAAGTTTGAAGCATGAACACACATAAGGGTGTAGTGCAAATATAGACTAAAGTAATTATTATTATTATAGCAATGGAAAAACTTGTATCATTGATATAAAGGTAGTGGCCATCAGAGGTTCTGAAGGGAGGGAGAAAGAAGAATACATGTAACATGGGGGCATTTTGGGAACATTGGAATTGTTCTGCATGATATTGCAATGATGATTACAGGCCATTATACATTTTGTCAAACCTATAAAATTGTGCAGGGCAAAGTATAAACTATAATGTAAACTATAGTACATTGTTAGTAGCCATGTTTCAATATGTGTTCATTATTTGTAATATATATACCATACTAATGAAAGATGTTGTTAATGGGGGAAAGTGTGGGAGGGGGAGGGGGTAGGGTATATGGAAATCCCCTATATTTTTGACGTAACATTTATGAAATCTAATGCTTCTTTAAAAATAAAAAAAGTATATTAAAAAATAAAACTGGTAACATAATGAAATGCAAATGTAAAATAGTTTAAATAAAATTAATAGTTGATTCTTTTACTAAATTATGTAGACCAAGAACATGTCTAAATTGGGGTACATAATTTAATCTACCACAAACATGAAAGTATACATTGTTTTATTCCTTGTACATTTTTGTAAGTCTTCAATATTTTATAGTTATCTTTTAATAATATCTTACATTTCCTTTACCATTTAGCTGCTATTTTCTTAACTCAATATAATATCTTAATCAAAATATGTTACCAGGGAAGTGGATGTGGCTCAACCAGTTGGGTGCCTGCCTACAACATGGGAGGTCCGGGCTCGGGTCCTGGTGCCTCCTAAAGATGACGAGCAGATGCCTGCACCCACCACAATGAGCTAGATGCCCACACCCTGTCACAATGAGCTAGATACCGCACCCTGTCACAATGAGCTAGATACCACACCCTGCTACAACGAGTTAGATGCCTGCACCCTGCTGCAATGAGGTAGATGCTGCACCCTGCCGCAATAAGCAGATGCCACAAGCCTGCAGATGCCGCAGCCCGCAGGGAGCAGATGTGGCTAAGGCTGTTGGGCACTTGCCTCCCATGTGGGAGGGCTCAGGTTCAGCTCCCAGTGCCTCCTGGAGAAGGCGAGCAAAGAGACCAGAGAGCCATTCGGGGGAAGGGGGTGGGGAATAAAATAAACAATAAATCTTTAAAAAATATATGTTACCAGAACAACATATTATAATACAAGTCTTATCAGGATAGAATTTAGTATATGGATTGATTCTATCCATGTTGTTAAAATTGCAGTAGATTCTTCTTGTCCTTTCTTATTGTGTGTTATTGTCATATTGATACAGTCATCAAAAATTCTTTAAATCTTTTTCTATGTGTATTAATGTGGGTTGTTATCTATCTCTATTGTTTGTTGTCTTGATATTTTTATTATAGGCTAGAAATAAAAATCAGAAGAGTTGATGGCCTTGATTACTCAATGACAATGCTGAGTAGTGCATTTTCTGGAAATTTTCAGAGATTTTTCCTCAAGAAACCTCTCATTATGGCCCCAGATTTTACCCTGGCTCTGGGCCTGGCCCTCATATTTGCAGAGTTAGAACACTAATTAGAAGGGATCCATCTCTCACTTATGAACTAAGTGAAAGCTCTCTAAATGGATATATAATACCAGAACAATTTAATCACTATCAATAAAACTATAACTCTTTCAAGGAAGAGAATCTTTGACTCATTGTGAGCAGTTCATTCTTTCCCTATAGCTACACCCAAGATAAAAAGAATAGCATAATGAGAGAGCTGTTTTGAGAGCATGTGTTATTAGGACACATGTAATTAGGTGAATTTCATATTTAATGGCTTCAGCTAAGAGACTTTAATATATTCATTCATAATATTAATAGAAATGGCCTTCCAAATGTAATGTGGATACTTGAAATCCATTGTCTAAAATTCTCTCTCCTCTGATCAGGGGCTTGAAGAGACACTGCCTGCGTTTGCCCCTATAGCTCTCCTTTCTCTACACTTTCATGATGGATAATTCACACTTCTGATTGACACTTTAAAAAATAATAATAATAATGCATTCAGCCAAATTACTAACAAGTGTTTGAATACTGGGACCTTGCCTGTCTTTGAGGTAACGTTGAATAAATCTATTTTGATAAATATTGCTGATTTTCAAATGTAACTCTCATGGGATGCCCTATATCCTGTGTTTCTTATTTGCATCTGTTGTCTGTCTTCCCACATAATAGCTATCACTTCCAGTTTGTGTTGTCTACAATTTTAATCATCGAAGTCATTAAAAATGTAAAAGAGAGAAGGGGTAAAAAACCTCTGTAGCATGCCTCTAGAATCTGTTTTCTCTCTTGTTAGAGATTTTAGTAATTAAGGCTCTTTATGAATATTATCAACCATTCACAACATTTTCCAAATGTCCTGCCTTCCCACAAAATGACCTCGTTTTGTTCCCAAGATCATCATGTGAGACATTGTGGAATCCATTTCTGAGTGCGGGATGTGCTATATCCAATAAGTTACCCAAGCTAATAATTTTGTAAATATACAAAGAAGAAAAATATATTGATCTAGATTTTTTTTTTCTTTTTCTTTGTGCCCACGTGCTCTTGTTGAGTTGTGTTTTTTTTTTGGAAGAGCATAGCATCATTGATTTGTATAAAACCATGTAGCGTAGCTTGTTCACACACTAAAATGTATGCACAATGCTTGTTCACATGCAGAATAACTTGTTTATAGTTTTATAGTTGTTCCCACAATAAAATACATATATTTGCATATGAATCCTTGACTATGAGGGCAGAACTCTGGGAATTATTCAATTCCTACGTCCTTCAGTCTCCTCTCCTTTCCCATTTACTCTCTGTCATCAAATCTGAGCTCCTCCATTCCCATCCACTTCTGCTTATATTTCTACACTTCACCATCCATTCTACTGTCAGTAAAATCTTAAAAATATGTTCTCATATTTTTACTTTCCCATAAAACCATTATCTGTAATAACCATATCTTTTCAGTAAATTGCTAATCTTCAGTAAACTCAGAGTTTTTCTACTCACAAATTGCTTGTACATATCCATGGTATGTTTTCAGATTTATCTTAAATTGTATATCTTGCTTTCCATCTTTTGATCAAGGCTTATTAGATATATTACCATCAATTTGCCATCATAATTTTTAGGTAGATGTCCCATTGCTTTTTCATATAAAAGCCTTTTTGCTTGTATATATAATAGTCAAGTTGTTTTCTTCATAGCCCATCTCATATTACAAATTGTTTTCATAATTCTTCAAGCAAAAATCATATCTCTTCTATTTAATGTGCTATTTTGTTGTTCTTTTGTCATAGTACCTATCAATCTAGTCATTGTACTGTAATTATTTTTGTGCTCTCCTTATCTTGTATCCTAGCTTGTAAATTTCTTGAGCACAGAGATTCAGCTTTGCTCATTTTTCTATCCCTTGTAATACTTGTTACATTTCCTCTAAAATAATATAAGATAATTAAATTCTGTATTAAATTGAATATATTTTGTTTGAATTAATTTTCAGTTTATTTTATCAAGACTTGGTATTTCCAATAATTTCTGAGAATTTTTAAAAAATAGTGTTTTCCAAAATTTTGGCATATCTAAGAAAACAAATGAGTGGCAGAAATAGAAAAGATTATCTATGGAGACAATAATATTGGCAAATAAGCACAGTGGAGTCAAGGGAAAGGAGAAGAGGCTATCTGCAGTAGAATTGCCACATTAGTTAATATTGGGAATACGAGTAGTAGAAACAAATTTAAAATTTTAATCATAGTCATCCTCTGCAGTTTCTCATACCCTGTGTCAATTCCTTATTTATTCAACTGTTCTATTTAATTTGTGATTTTTTAAAATTGTTTTCTTCATTTTATTTCTTTGGGTTTACCTTGTTTCTCTTTTTCTGGCTCCTTGACTTAATCTTTGGCATTAAACTTGTAATCAAAGACTTAAACTTATAAGCCAAATCTGAGGTGTCAGTATAATACGTTTAGATACTTGGAGATGCAAGAACAACCTGGAAGTAGTAGAACAAAACCATCAGAATGAGCAGGACCCCTTGTCAATGCCAATATAATGTTATAGCAACATAAAAATCCATTTGTCTTCTGAAAAGAAGTAGGTTTTATTCCTTTTGATTGAGTAAATGGAGTAATTGGTTAATTGATATTAACTCCTGTTAATAAGGAGGCTTGACAATCAATTACAAAAAGAAAATTGATGTGGCCATATTTATAGCCAAATCAGGGGAAGATGATCACGTCAGTTATATTACTAACATAAATATTTTGGCATTGTCTTAGCCAGATTGGAGGAAGTGTCTGATTTTCTGACTTATGAATAAAGTTTAATGAATGAAAAGTCACCCATGAATGAAAAATATTTTTCCATGTTTACAATGAGGATATAAAAATAGAAGCAACCATAGTACTTGAAATTAGAAGAATTTAAAAACTCTACACTGAATGAAATATCCAAACATATTTCCACCATTCTAATAAGCTACATGTCTTAATTTTTCTTTAATCTGTACATCGGTTATCCCTGTACATATGGAATTTAAGAAAAGTATGATTATAGCATAGTTAAAAATTATGAATGTTTCCATTTAAAGAGACAGAAAATATTTCATAGTTTTGACATGATATTAGAGAAGTTTTTGAAAACTTGGTGACTAACGAACATCACTATAACAGTGAAAGAAGGAAAGAAAAATTTTTAAAGCTTCAGAATCCTAAATATATTGATAGCAGTAATGGAATTTATTTCCTATTACCAAAACAGATTAAAATGAAGTATTTCAAAAACAAGATGATTAATTCAATATGGATGTGCCACTTTTGAGGTGATACTAAGACATCCACTCATCCAAGATGGAAATATCCAGTAGAAAAATATATCAAGCCCGTCAATTTTTCAAATATAATTTTCCCATTGCGTTTAATAAGTAATGTAGGTTGAATATCAGAAATACTGTAGTTAAATTTCAGGGGTAAGGGAACTATCTCAATTTATGTCTGTATTTTATGTCCACAATATTATAGATATTCATTTGAATACAATTCAGATCAATGGATCTATTTTTGGGTGAAACTTCACTATCCCAGATAACTTGCAAAAATGGCAGTCAATTATTTTAAAACCTTTATTATAATTATATTTGCTTTAGAATTCTGTTACATATACTGAAGTGTAACTTTGGTTGCTTAATTCATCAGAGATTAACATAATGTGTGTTTAGGGTTGTCAGGATTGCAATGTACTGTTCAGAGTTAAAAGAAAAAAATGCCATCGAGATGTTCGAGATCACACAAAGCTGAATTAAAAGAGTTGGGAAGTTCTGAGCACCAATAGAAACTCCATATTTTAAATCAGGAAATCTGGCACTCTTATTATCAAGCTCATTTAAAATGGGACTGAAAAATAAAAGGAAACATTACTTTAGGCATAAGAAAAGACCAATAAATGTGGTATGAGAGTGTATGTATATAAAAATGGGAGGAACACTAAGATATAAATTTAGATAACTGGGTTCTAGTGTAGATTTCTATATATTTGCTAGTTTAGTACTGGGCAAGACATGAATATCTGCCTGCTTTTTTCATTTCTCATGCATATATGGAGATTTTTACTAGATGGTATATAAAATCTTTTAACTTTCAGCCTCAGCATTCAAATGTTCTCAAAATTTTGTTTGAATTACAAAAGCTTTAAAATAGAAGCAGTTTACTTTGATTCCTAATCATACGGTGTGATTTTGCGCTAGTTCACATTTTCTCAGATCTAATCCTAATAAGATTTATTTTCATGACAGATATATTGACATTGCATTAATCAATCAGCTTTAACACTTAAATTTTCTCAATTCAGTGTATGTGCCATTGTATCAAGTATATTAAATTTAAATCATTCCACTACAAGAGATACTGTTGTTTTATGCCTCATAAGTTAAAGAACACAGTACAGAATGAAAGAACACAGGATACTTGCTTCTGTCCTAATACAGTATTCAAAGTTTCTTTTGTTTCATTTCATACTGACTTGGCCTGTATTGAAAAGCAGTTCAGAAAATCTCAGTTGAGGATAATGTCTGTTGATGATAACTGATGCTGGCTTCCATGGAAATGCTAATTTAGTACCAGTCACTGTCAATCAGTTGTCTAGAATTATTGTTCCAGCTCTTCTAGATGCAATATGTGTTGGGTGATGAAAGTACCCGCTACAGTAATTAGACTGTCATCAAAGAAGAAGAAAGGGTTGTTCATGGGCTAAAATAACAGATTCTGGTTGTAAAAATAATCATAAATAATGTAAAATGATTTAAATAGAAAAGGGACTTCAGACAATCCTTCTTGGTCTCATTTCATTAAAAGGGAAGAGCATAGGTTGAATGCATACAGCAAGGCTTGGAGTGTAGAATTGATTATTTCTTCTTCATCTATATAGGTACTGTAGTTATAAAAATTAAAGGGTAATTACACATCTATTAAATTCATATCAATTTTAATATAGAAGTTCTATGACGTATAAAAGTTTTAGTTCTTTGATGCTTTAAAGTTTATCTGCAAAGGTAAGCTTTTCAACCAGTGAAATATAAACATATCCTAATTATTCCAGATTTCACTAATTAGGAAATACAATTTGATAGCAAGCAAAACTTTTGTAATACTACAATTAAATAGTATAAAATTCAGAAGAATATCTCACATACTTAAAATAACAAACTGTTCTAATTCAATTACTTCAGAAGTATATAAAATTGATTTGAAGCTAACAAACCATTTTGGAGCCCTGTAATAGGCAGGATATTTATCTGCATTAATATTAAATATAATTAATTAAAATAAAACAAATAAAAACATGGCTGCACCACTCACATTCCCACCAAGAGGGAAGGAGTGTTCCTAATTTCTCCACACCTGCAGTTTTTTGTTTTTTTTTAAATAGCGGGCATTCTATAAAGTATGAAATGATATCTAATTGTGATTTTAATTTCTATCTCCCTAATAGCTAGTGATGCTGAGTAACTTTTCATGTGCCTTTTGTATTTCCTCTTTGGAAAAATGTCTATTCAAGTGTTTTGTCCATTTTTAAATTGGATTGATGGTATTTTTTCATTGACTTGATGATCTCTTTATATATCATGGAAAGCAAACTCTTATTGCATATATGGTTTTCAAATATTTTCTCCTACTGAGTAGGCTACCTTTTCAATTTCTTGACAAAGTCGTTGGAAACACAAAACTTTTTAAATCTGAGGAGGTCTCATTTATCTATTTTTTTTCTTTAAATGCTCATGCTTTGGGTATAAAGTTTAAGAAACCACTTCCTGCCACAAGATCTTGAAGGTATTTCCCTACATTTTCTTCTAGGAGTTTTATGGTTCAAGCTTTTATATTTAGGGGTTTGATCTGTTTTAAGTTAATTTTCATATAAAATGTGAGATAGGGGTCTTCTTTCTTTTTTTGAATATAGCGATCCAGTTCTCCCAGCACCAACTGTGGAATAGACTGTTCTGACCCAGTTGGGGGAATGTGACAGCTTTCTCAAAAATCAATTGAACAGGGGGGTGGATGTGGCTCAAATGGTTGGGCGTCTGACTTCCACGTGGAGGGACCTGGGTTCAATCCCCGGGACCTCCCAGTAAAATAAAGAAAAATATAGAAGGCGCGCGGGTCGCCAAGCACTGTGCTCAGGCTTGCCACAAGGCCCCGCATGCAGGCGTGCCAGGCCCCACCGAGCCACGCAGCAAGATGATGACATAACAGGGAGTGACACAAGATGAGACACGCTGAAAAACCAAGAACTAAGGTGGCGCAGGTTGTTGGACACCTGTCCCACATCGGAGGTCCCCAGGATCGAATCTTGGTGAAGACAGGAGGAGAAATATGAGAAGAGAGAGCAGGAAACAGACACAGAGAATTGCCCAGTGAATGGGCACGCACACACACACAAAGGGAGGGGGGTTAAAAATGGATTTAAATAAATAAATAGATAAATAAATAAATCTTTTTAAAAAAGCAATTGAGCAGAGCAGGTTATAGTTCAGTGGTTGAGCACCTGCTTCACATGTACCAAGTCCCTGGTTCAATCTCCAGTGACTCCTTAAAAAAAAAAATCAACTGACCATAGAGGTGAGGGTTTATTCTGAATTCTAGATTTGATTCCATTGGTCAATATGTCTATATTTATGCCAGTACCATGCTGTTTTTACCACTGTAGTTTTGTAATATGCTTTATTTTTAAAAATATACATTTTAATTTTTTAAAAAGAAATTTAGATTAACTAAATGTT
>JAQZBX010086117.1:0-13038 GCA_029593785.1 Cabassous unicinctus | reverse complement strand
TCACTTGGTTGGTTTTTGTTCTGTTATTATTAATTTATTGGAACAATGAAAATGCTCTAAAAATGAAGTGGTGAATACACAAATATGTAATTATACTGAATAGTATTGATTGTACACTTTAGATGGATTTATGCTTTATTAATATTTATCAATAAAATTGATTTGTTAAAAAAAGTTTCTACTTCCAATAGTTTTATACCCACAGATATATTTTAAATATAAGAACATTTTTAGTAGTATGTACAGCTCTAAACTACCACACTTTGTTATAATATTAATATATGATAATAGAGCAACAATTATCCAAAATATGTAAAAAAACACTTAATAGTTAATATTTGTTTATTTGTCTTTGCTATAAAACCTCATTTATCTTCATTGAGTAAATGGATAAGCATATGATGAAATACTACTAAAAAGTAAAAGGAAGGAACTAAGGATATAGGTAACAAGTTGGATAAATATAAAAAGGCTTAATGCTGAGTGAAACAGTCAATCTCCAAAATGTTTTGAAACAGTCTTAAAGAAAATATATTATATGATTTTATTTATATCACATATTGGAAATGGTTAAGATAAGGGGATAAAGAGATTACTTATGTTCAGGGATTAGTTTTTAGATGGAGGGTTTGACTACAAAGGGACCACATAGAGGAAACATGTTGGGGGATGGGAATGTCTATTTTCTAGGTGTGATCATAATTACATGACTGTATACATACATTAAAATTCAGATATGTACACCAAAATGTTCAAATTGGGTTTATTAAGATTCACCTAAATAATACAAACTTCAGGAACAAAATTATATGTTTTCCAGATATCTTTTTGCTCATTGTTACATCCTCTTGGCCCCACTTTTTGTGCTGGCTGTTGCTACAAAACCAGCTTACCTGAAGTATGCCCTGATAGCACCTTTCAACTGCATCTTGTAACCTTTCTTTCTATCCTTAAGGATTTAGGGTCTCTGCATTGTTGCCTTAAAAGGAAGAGTTAATACCAGCCTGTTGAGAGATACAGCAACCTTTGATCAATTAATGGGAAGTGAGAGGAGCTCTCTCCATATCTTGAAAACATACTTCCAAGACTCATCCTGCATGGTCATCAGAGGGAGTGAGCTTCAGGTCCTCACAGCACTGACCAGATCAACAATTGCTTTGATATTACTCAGATAGATAATCTCTCCTACAATGTTTCACTCCTTTCAATACCCTCTCATGTTCCCAGGAATAGCTAATTTCTCCAAGTGTACTAAGTGTGCCAAGGCACTTTTCTTATGTTCTACATTAAGGAACGTTAAGCTAAGAAAACAAGTCATAAAAAAAAAATCTTTCAAAATGCACCTTTGTTAATACATATTTACTTTGTCAAAATACAATATTCTATGGACATTCCCTATTGTCAGGAATAGATTGCTACTATTTTAGTAATGTAAATGATTCATTGATAAACTTCTTTCAAAAACATTTTTATTCTAAATTATTTTAGGATATTTAATTTCTATTTAAAACTTTGAAACCTTTAAATATTTTAAACCTCTTAAGACCTACTGCAAAGTGCATTCTTATAATGTCCACCGCTTTCCAATGTAAAATTGTGGGGGAAGAAGGCTTTCTCATCACCTCTACAGTTATAGTGAAAACATTGTTAAAATCTGTAAGAATGCAATGATGTTTGTTGTTTTGCATTGTGTATTAGTCAGCTAAAGGGGTGCTGATGCAAAATACCCGAAATGGGTTAGTTTTTATAAAGGGTATTTATTTTGGGTAGAAGTCCACAGTTACCAGGCCATAACATATAAGTTTCTTCCCTCACCAAAGTCCATTGCAACGTGTTGGAGCAAGACAGCTGCTGACATTTGCCAGGGTTCAGGCTTCTTGGGTTCCTCTCTTCCTGGGGCTGCATTTCTACCCAGACTTAGCTCCTCTGTTTCCTCCACAAGGTCAGCTGTAGACTATGAGGCTCTTTAGGCTTTGCTTCTCTCCATAAGGCCAGCTGTGAACTCTCAGGTGAATGACTTATCTCTATACCGGGGCCTTCTCTCCTTCCTAACGACCAAGTTTTCTTACTTCCCAGGGCTTCAGCTCAAGACTCCAACATGTTAATTTCTCTCTCTGTCTTTTGCCTTGCCTTTTATTTTGATTCTCCCTCCCACCAAGGGGTGGGGCTCAACACCGTACTGACGTGTCCCAGTTAACACTCTATTCATAACTTAATCATGCCCAGATTAGCAGACCAGTTAACAGGCATGATGGAATATCTATTTTTGGAATTCATAATTACATCAAACTTCCAGACTGCAACACTCCACTGTCTGAATTCCAAAAATACATTACAATGTTCAAAAACCTTAAATCAGTGACGCTGCAAGGTCAAAATCATATCACAATCAGTTCAAAGAAATACAGTTTGTCTTCAGGCAAAATCCTGTCTGCTGTAGACCTCTGAAACTTAGAAAACCATTTAATTGCTTCTAATACACAAATGGAAAAACAGAGAATAAACATTTTCATTATCATAAGGAGAAATTGGGATGTTAAACATAAGTTATGGATACTCTACAGTTCAGTAAACCTTCAGGGCATCCTCCATTCAGTTTCAAAGTCTGACTCATTCTTATTGTTGTTGTTGTTGTTGTTGGTAAAAATCAAAATTTTCACAATACATACCAATATTTGTAAAATGATATATAAATAAATATACATATATGTGCATTTGTTTACATAAATGTTATTTTATATATATATATATATATATTTTTTTTAAGGTGCTTAGATTACCTAAATATTACTCAGAAATTACAGGGATTCCCATGTTCCCCACGTCCCTCACCTCCAACAACATCCCACACCACCATCCTTCATCCATGTGGCACAACACCCGCAATGGATATACACATCCTGGGGCCTTGCCACCGAGCATAGACCACAGTTCACATCATAGACCACACTCTGTCCCAAACAGTTCTGCATGGTATATGCTCATGCAAAATGGCTTACATCCATCGCCGCAACGTCACTCAGGAAAACCCCCAAGTCCCCAAAAAACCCTGTATTTCAACTGCCCCTTCTCTCCCTGCCCCAAAAATGTCCAGTGGCCACCGACTCCACCTCACTGTTACAATTTAAGATGATGATTTCTTCTCCTTGGGGCCACATGGGGACCCACTCTTTCCACAGGCATGCTCAATGGCCATTTTCTTATTTCCACCCTCATTAAGCATCTGGGTGTCAACCAAGCTCCAGACATCACCCTCCAAGAGTGTTGGGGTGATTGCCACACCTTACCCAGTCTTTGGGTTAGAGTCTTAGCCCCAACCCTCAGTACAGTGAGGTGAAGACAACATTCCTCCCAACATTTTGCATACAGGTTCAACCCTCTCAGAGAAATGAGTTGACCACCTGGCCTTCCCTAACCTTTGGCATACTGGTTCAAACCTCTTAGAGCAATGGGTTGCCCACCTGGCCTTCTCTAATCCATGGGGGAGAGGAGCATCCCTCTCAGACCTATGGGGTGCTGACCTTAACTACCTGAATCTTTGAGGAATGTGCTCCACCTTCTCTGCAACCTGGGGAGGCAAAAACTCTCCCAAAACATTGAGAGGGAACATCCACTCTCTTCAACTGCTGGGGCAACTCACTCTCTCTGTATATATGGGTTGGGTGCCTCTCTTGGCCCAAGGTGATATCTTAATTCCAGATCTCATCTTCCATGGTTTTCTCCTTAAAGCTGTTTCTTCTTCAATGTCTCCATTCCATGTCCTTTTTAGTCCAAGCAAACAGTGCTTTTGTTCATACAGTGCTCTCAAAAAACTTCTTGGTTTAGCATGCAAGAAGCAGGGGTCCAAGCAATCAGACAGTAAGACTTTCCACAAGTCTTTCCAGGATCACTGCATCTTCAATTCTGATTTACAAGTTCCAGGTTTAGCTAAGTCTTCAAATGGGGCACTATTGTCTGGGCAATCAATTTCCAAAGGCTTGGAATTTCTGGGATCAGTTTCTATTTTCTTTGTGCCCAACAGTTCAGTTATTAGCATATTTCTTTCATGTAGCATTTTACTGTAAGCTGCAAGGAGAAGCCAAGCCACATTCTCCGGGTTACTTTGGAAAGTACTTCAGCTAAATGCTCAGGTTCACCATTTTCAAATTCTGTTTTCCATATAACACCAGGAGTTATTCTTGTTAAGTTCTCTGTGACTTTAAAACATGTATTACCTTTCAGCCAGTGTCCAATAAGAGTTTCATCATTTACTTCCAAGGCATCATAAAAAGTCTCTTTAGCATCCATATTACTATCAACAGTCTCTTCAAAGCACTGTAGGCCTTTTCCATCAAGCATTTCACAATTCCTCCAAAAAATACCCCTTACCCATTTATAAAACCATTCCAACATTTTGGTAATTGCAAAAGCGCTACCCCATTCTCGATACCAAATTCTTTATTTGTCAGCCAAAGGGGTGTTGATGCAAAATACCAGAAATGGGTTGGTTTTTATAAAGGGTATTTATTTTGGGTAGAAGGCCACAGTTACCAGACCATAAAGTACAAGTTTCTTCCCTCATTAAAGTCCATTGCCAAGTGTTGGAGCAAGACAGCAGCTGACATTTGCCAGGGTTCAGGGTTCTTGGGTTCCTCTCTTCCCAGGGCTGCATTTCTCTCCAGTCTTAGCTCCTCTGTTTCCTCCACAAGGTCAGCTGTAGACTATGAGGCTCCCTAGGCTTTGCTTCTCTCCACAAGGCCAGCTGTGAACTCTCAGGCAAAAGGCTTGTCTCTATCCCGGGGCCTTCTCTCCTTTCTCATGGCTAAGCTCTCTTAATTCCTGGGGCTCCAGGTCAAGACTCCAACATCAAAACTTTTCTCTCTGTCTTTTGCCTTGACTTTTATATTTGATTCTCCCACCCACCAAGGGGTGGGGTACAACACCCTACTGATGTGGCCCAGTTAATGCCCTAATCATAACTTAATCATGTGCAAATTAGCAGACTAGTTTACAGGCATGATCCAATATCTATTCTTGGAATTCATAATTACATCAAAATGCCAGACTGCAAGACCTTGTAATTCATTCTTAGTGAATTTGAAGATTTTTCACATATTCATTTGCCACTTGGAAATCTTTTTGGGAATTCTAAATCCATTACAAATGTCATAGACATAACTGTGTGACTTTTGTCAATTTTTAACTTGCAAGACATTGTGGCAAGTGTTTCCATTATTCCTTCATTCTCACTTTTGTCCAAAGCAAGAAGAACCTACCCAAAGGGCATGTGTGTAATAATGAGGGTAAATGAAATCAACAAATTGTATCCTGAACTAAAATTCCAGAGATAGAAGGGAAGGAGAGAAAAAAATATGCTCATATAAAGTACTGTGAAAAATTGTTGGATGAGTTACCTGTTTTATCCCAATGAAACCAGTCGTGGTATTTTCCCCAGTTGAATAATATTTTATATTTTAAATGGTGTCCACAGAAGGAACTGGGCCCCCAAATATTAGTTTACTTAATAGAGCACAATCTTTTCACTGGGTTCAGAGAATATATTCTGCTGTATTTTCCAGATTCCATCCACTCAAATGTAAAATTCAATATCATTAGTTATGCTGGAAATACAAATTTAAACCCAAATAATGTCATATACAAGAATACAAATGGTATCATTAGGTATAATAGATATGAAACTAAAAATAATGGAAATGTCAATAAATGATAAAATGAACACATAAATTGTGTTATATTCATTAAATGGAAGCATATACTTCAAAGAAAATAAGCAAATTATGTCACACATTAACAACATAGATTACTTACTGATATATAATTTGGAATGAATAAAGGCTGGCAAAAATACATGCAACAATATGTTTTATTTATCTAAGGTTCAAAAGCAGTCAAAACTTATCTAGATTGAAAGAACCCATCTAAACATGACTAGTGTAGAGCATGGGTACCCTAACATCCAGTCATCAATTCTCTATTACATTTTTATGCTGAACCAAACATTTCAACATCATAGGACCCCAGTTAATCAAAGTTTAAATGCAGTCATACCTTTACTTTCATCCTGTTTAATTCAAATATTACAAAAGAACATTCAATTATAATTATAACCACCTCAATCATTTCTCATGATTTATTAAATATGTATATAATATTACAGAAGATAATTTTAATTTTTACCTTACAGTCAGTACTTATTTGAATTTACTGGTAAATTTACCAGTTTCTTTGCTCTACATCCCTAGGTGTAGTGTTGGAGAAGATGCTGAGAGTCAGAGCATAAAGGGTTAAGCATTCAAAAAGCATGCTTGCTGGCAAAGAAACATTAGTAAATGTCTCCAAGGTCTCTGCATATTGCAGACATCAGTAGGAGGAAGCAGAGTGGAATGAACACACCACTAAGAATTTATTGTATAAATTCCTAAGAAAAACTACCTAGAAATACAGGAACCGGCAGCTCTCCTACATGCCAAGCAGAGGAATTAGTGAAGTACGCCCTACTTTTGTTATCAGATTTGTAGTATAAAAAGCAGCCTCAGCCTAAATAAACTTGCCTGCATTCTTCATGGAGTGAGGTCCCCTGATCCCAAAGTTTCTTTGGATCGTTCCCGGTACCGTCTACCTCCACGTTGAATTACAACAGATAGCGCCCAACGTGTGGCTGGACTAGTCTTTTCTCATAGTCTTTTTCTCTGGATCAGTGACGTGGAACTATGGACTGTTGTTGCTGGGTCGGATGGTCCTTGAATCTTAAGTGGTGAGTCAAATAAACTTGGTAGTCAGGATAATGGGAAATCAGTCGACTCAATTAGAGGAATATTCCGAAGTTTTAAAGACCCTGTTAAAGAGTACAGGGGTATTTGTGATGACCCACAAGTCACTAGAACTCTTTTCTCTTGTACAAAAACATTGCTATTGGTTTCAGCCGCAAGGGCAGAATGTGTTAAATTTGAAACAATGGTAACTAGTAATGAAATCATTGCAGCAAGCTTATCAAAAAGGGGAAACAGTTCCTCTTCAAGTATGATGTTTGTGTAGTCTTATTTCTGTTGCTCTTGAACCATTACAGTCAAATGACAATGAAGATATTAAAATGAATACTGTTATTGCTAAAACTATAGCAGAACAAGCTAATGATGATTTCAATGTAAATACATATGAAAAAATTAATAAACAGGGAAAAACAGATAAACACATGTTTAATAAAAAAAAAAAAGAAAAAAGGAGTTTATGGAACTTTTCCAGCGGTCGTTAAGCCGTCCGCTCCAAAAGATGATTTATTGTGCTTTGAACCAGTGTCTGTGCCTCCTAAGGTATCTACTGACCCATTGTTTACAATATTTGATGACCCTCCAAAAGTTTCTGTTCTTGTGCCAGTACCATCTTCAATTATGAAAAGTATAACACAGGGAGGTGGAGAAGGAAATTCAAAAGCTATGCAATTTTTTACTTTTCCAGTAACAGTAACTCAAATTCCAGTATATGCTAACAATCCCCAAGGGGGTGTACAATATGAGCATGCTTCTATTCCTTTTAAAACTATCAAAGAATTAAAACAAGCATGCACTCAATATGGTGTAAATTCTCCTTATACTCAAGGATTGGTGCAAGGAATGGCACAAGCAGACAGATTAATACCCTGGGATAGGGATTTATTAGCTCAAGCTGTTCTCAATTCAGCAAAATTTTTACAATTTTAAACTTGGTTGGCTGATGAAGCTAATATTGTAGCACGATGAAATCAACAGCAAAATCCACCAGTGCCTATTACTGCTGAACAAATATAAGGAATAAGTCAATGGGCTGGGGTTCCTTGCCAGGCTCAATATGATGATATTGCCATTGTACGAGTTCAATTGTGCTGCCTAGCTGCCTGGTGACAAATCTCCACCCTTGGACAGACTGTACAATCATTTTCAAAAATTGTTCAAGGAAATACTGAATCCTATGTTAAATTTGTTGCATGGCTGGCAGATGTATTCAACAAGACAGTAACTCAACCTGATCTTAAAGAAATGCCTGTTTCAAAAAATTTAGTAAGATTAATATTAAGAAAATCTGGCATCAGTTACAGGAGCATCACTATTGTGTCAAAAGAGTTAACTAAGCTAAGTACATTTCGACAGCAACTTTGTAAACTTCCTACTGCCAACATAATGATAAGGCTGTGGGATGATAGGAGCTAATAGAATTAAACCACTAGAAGAGTAGAAAAACTTGGCAACATAAGTGTTTTCTGATTTGTTCCCATGTTGATTCTGGTTGGGCCAGTGTGGACAAATTGATAAAATTAGTGCAAAAATTTTATTAAGGTGTTAAAAGGAGCTTTTAGTTTTAAATCACTAGCTTACTCCTGAACTTTGAACCTAAGTGTACTCCTAAAGAGTAATAATCCAAAAAATACATGTTAAATATCTGTATAAACTGCTAAAGTAAAGCTTAACTGTATTTATGCTGTTTAAGTTGTCCTACCTGGTTGCTGATTATGAACAAAAGTGTATCAAAGAACAAGCTTATATATTACAGGTAACACAGATTCCAGAAAAAAATCTTAAAAACAGTAAAATCAAAGATGTGAAATGATGGAGGACTTGAAGACAGCCATATCAAAGGAGTGAAAATTATGGGTCAAATTAGTAAGCTTTATATATCTGTTGGTGTGTCATAATTATTTTTGTATTTGTCTGTTTGTTCAGTGTCAGTGTATATTTTGATACCTCCGGATGGTAATATTAAATTGATAAATGAAAATTCTTACAAGAGCTCTACTAAAATTTGGTAAATTTGTTTAAGAGAATGTGTTCTGTGAAGGTAAAATTTGTCTTGAGATAAAATGACTATAGTCTATATGGTTAAGGATAGTTATGGAAAGTTTGAGGAAGCACTGTTTAAATGAAAATATTTAAATGGCTAATTCCAAAAAATCATTATTAAACAGAAAATCAACTTAATAATAATAATAAATGTAATTTCATAACAGGAAAACCTGTCAGCAGCCAGTCTCCCCTGCCAACTTGCCTCTAAAGGATTGTTTCTAGTGTTACATGCTACTAAGTATTTAAAATGAAGAAAAGTTATATCTGCATACAACCAAATAAATTATCATTTTAACAAGTTTGTTTAATGTTGATGATAATTGTATGTTGTCAGAAGTTTGCTTGGAAACAGTTTCCAAAATCATTGTAATAACTTAAGCATGGAAGGTATATAAAATGTGTTTTTATTCTTAAGGAAAAAGGCAATAATTTTGTCCTAAACTAAAATGACTGGTTATTAAGAAAGAGTAAAATGCAAGACAAAAGCTGAAGGAATACAGAAAGTGCAGAAGGTATGTGGAAAATGAATTTTTGTGGTCAAAGCTAAGTAAAATTTAAGCAGTCTATCTATAAAAATTTAAAAGCTTTAATGTCAAACAATATAAAATTACAAAGTTAAAGTTTTATTCTTTCTCAAAGTTTCTCAAGTCAGTAGTCTGTTTTAGTAAAAGTTTACAAAGTTTTTCTCCTAAATAATCAGTATGCAGTAAAGAAAGTATGTTTTATCAAAATAGCTTCTTGTATTTTAACCTTATCATTTCCATGGAGAAACAGGTCTTATCACTTTTAAAAAGAACACAATTTTCAAACCTGCTTTCTCGGAGTCAAATTCTAAAGAATAGCTTTTATTTCAACTGTCACAAGTAACTTGGTCTTTTAAAGTTCATGTGATATAAGTTGAATGAAGTATTAAAACTGTTGTATAATTAAAAGAAATTTTCTAATTTTATAAAAATTAAAGCTATATGAATAAAAAGTTAATATGAATACTTTAAAAGTGATAAAATTCCTAAAAATATAATAATGTTTCAATATAATATTAAATAAAATATAATGTTATTAATCATAATTTTTAGTTATAAGTACAAAAAGAAAGCAGCCATTAAAGGCTGCCGGGGTAGTGCATAACAGTAAATTATAGTAAAATAAAATAATACCCCTGCAGAATGCAGTGGTCCAAAATATTGCTGGTTTGTTGCAAGGGGTTAATATCCAGTTATGTCACTATCACTTTGTTTTAAAACTTGCTAAGGGTTTCTTTGGTTTTTTCTTGGCTGGGTTAGGTCAGCCCACATTCCCCTTCCTGTAAATTAGGCAAGAATAAATCAAGTTTATATTCAACACTGTGAGCAACAGCCCCAATTCTAATTATAAAATTAACAACAGAACCAATGCAAGTATTAAAATTACAAGTTAATGTATTACCCCACAGTCCAAATAGGAAATAGTGATTTGTTTTTGCCTATGCCTCAAACTATACAAAATGGAGAAATTGGGGTCATTCTAATCATGCTACTAAGAATCTTAAATGCTTAAGAAATAAAAGTTTATTCATTGGATGCCTGTTGTTATATAATATATTGTAGTTATGAATAATGTATAATATACTTAAATACTAATCAAAACTTCAGTACAATAGGTTGCATACTTAAGTAATTTAATAATTTGTATATTACACATAGAGGTATTCTATTAAGTATATATATATATAAATCTCTTGTTTTAAATTTAAACAATTCTGAAACTAAATATCTTAAGGCAAAGTATGGTAAGTATTATGAAAGCCTAAAAGTAAAGCATCATACAAAATCTTTGTTAATCAACAAACCAATGCCTTACTAGTTAACACTTTTCATATTTCAAGAAGGATATTGAAAATTAAAATAGTAAGCACATCCAAGGATGTTTTGTAACAAATTAAAAAAGATAACATGCATTTCAACGGGTGTTGTATTCCTCCCTGGGGGAGGTGACCACTCTCCCAGGGACTGATGCATAAACCTTAAAATGTCCCAGGGAGTGTTGTGTTCCTTCCTGAGGAGGCTGGCCCCTTCCTCAGGAATTAGCAAAATACTCACAATTTGGCATCTATAGTATCAAATTTGTTAATCCTAAACACAGTCAACCAAAACTCTAGTATCAGTTGCTACTTCAACACTTCCCAGCTAAAAGCTAAATATTGGTAAGTATATATATGAAACTACTCTATTTATCTGTCATTCTGTAACATTGATCAATATTGACTTAATCTTTTAATTAGTTATGTTATTTATGTTTCTCACCCTAAAATTGTCAGTATAAGCTTATTAAACTAAATATATATACTAACATTTATTTTATATCTACCCAAGATTCTAGCTAACAATAAGCCAAATATATCAGTGTATCCCCTAGTTTGGCAAGCATGTGAATGTATATATACCTATCATAAAAAATAGAAATCCTAAAATTAATGCTCCAAAAACAAAACGGGGGAAATGGTGAGGTGCGAAAACAATTATATCAAGCATTATTTACAATAAATTTTTTAAGCCAAAAGTCAGAATCATGTACATCAGCAGCAGAGCATTTCTGGCAAAAATAAGGCAAAAATACAGAAACAAATATTAGACAACTAGTTTAGTAAAAGAATAAAGATAATAATCAATGGGAGAAGGCAGAAGTTAAGTTAGGATATAAGGTTGAGGTTTTGCTCTTATCATTATAGATAAAGGAGACCAGCTTTGGGTCCTGTCCATACATCTGAAACCTAGACATGAACAGGACAAAGAAGCTGACACAAGAAGCAGAAAAGATGGTAACTTCCAAAAGACAAAATGTCACTCTAATACAGTTATTCTTTGCTATGCTTACATTAACAACCACAGCAATAAGTAGTGCACCTTCAAATAATTATACATATTGGGCTTATATTACTAATTCACCTCTTTTAAAATTATGAACTTGGGGGAACAAATCCTACCCTGTTTATATTAATCAGTCTTTTCATTTTCCTGGGCCCATTGATTCTCGCCTTCCTCTAAAAACCTGAGGAGAAAAGGAAATTTATTGAAAATTTAACTTTGCCTTTTCTTGAATAACCTATCTGCACAGGATCCATTGATCCATGTATACAGCCTCAAAATCATAGTACAAAGTAATAAACGGCATACATGCCATGTTTCATCTAAGGTTGTGCTCTTTAATAATTCCTATAGAATTGTAAAGAATTGGGCCCTTATACGGATACCGAAACCTAATGTAAACACAACCATAAGTGGAAAAATAAGTAATTCAACAGAAACAACTAATAAAAGCTATCATTATTTTTGGAATTTTGGAGATGTCATAAGTATAAATACATCACTAAATTGGACTCATCAGGGAAGATTTATCCCACAACTATGGGACACTAAACTTAACAAAACTAAAAGTTATTTGTGGAAATTATTTTTTGGGAACTAGCCCAAGTTTTGAATAGTAAGACAGTAAAACTAATATTACCTGTTTAAAAAGAAAATCCACTTAATTTCTTAAAGTATGTGTATGGGATCCCATTGTTTTTATAGTTGGAATGGTGAGCATTAATCAAACATGGTTTTTCTGCAGCAATTGCTCTCTTTATACTTGTGTATCAAAGTCTGTTTTACAGGAGAATTCTACTGTAGTTCTAATAGGACAATGGCGTCATGGAATATGGCTTCTGGTTCGCCTGAATCGCTGCTGGCAGTCTTCCCCTGAGAGCCAAATCCTTTGGCACTTTCTAAATCATTATTTGAAAAGAACCAAATATTTAATTGGATTAAGTGTAGCTGCTGTATTTGGGCTTATAGGTATTATTACTGCTGCTGCTGTAGCAGGAGCTGCCCTACATGAGAATATCCAAACACACCAATATGTTAAAAATTGTCATCATAATCGTAGTAAGCTATGGCATAGTCAAACATATATATATGAGCAAATTAATAATAGACTTAATGACTTAGAGATGGCTGTTACACAAATGGGAGATCAAGTATATAATCTAAATTTAAAACAAGATTTGAAATGTGATTGGAATAAAAATGCTTTTTGTATCACTCCTCTCCCATACAATGATTCCCATTATGAATGGGAAAAAATTAAAAATCATTTAATAGATCATCACACAAATTTATCTATAGAAATTACAAATTTGCAAAAAAGGATTTTGAGCATGTCTCAGAAACAACTTACTATGCTTCCAAAAAGCGAATTTTGGCAATCA
>JAQZBX010086116.1:0-13036 GCA_029593785.1 Cabassous unicinctus | reverse complement strand
CCGCTAAGCGGAGGTTCTCTAAGGGTGGAAGTATTGTGTTTTTAACGTCATCTTCTATCGGGGGTGATTCATCTGTGGTTGTCTTCCGTATGGGTGGGAGGCACGCTTTCATTCTTTTTTTGTTGAGGAGGCGCCGCGGGCCGAATGTACCGGTCGGGAATCTAGATTGGCGTTTTGGCATCCTGTGGAAACACACAAGTATATCTTTTTTTTGATGTTAATAAAACATCAGGTTCTTTCTATGTTCCAGTTAATATATCTTTCTGTTTTACATTTTGTAGTATAAGAGTTACCAGTCTTTTTTCTACCTAAACGGCTGCTGGATCTTACCCGTCATTGGAAACCATGGCAGCAATTGGCCAGGCCCCTGTCTTAGGTTGACCCAGTGGCTTTGCCGCAGAGAGGGGGGGTCCAGTTGCCCGTTATTAACTAACCAGTCCAGCGCCCGATGAGGCATATTTCTCAAAGAGCTTAAAAATGGCCTTTGTAAGAGTATAAACAGGGTGAAATTAAGCCCCAAGTCCTAAAGTGCTTAGTCCTCCTCTACAAGTCGGGTATCCTTGATCCCTTCTTGACCAGCCACGAACCTTGTCTCGTAGTCGGTCTTGACGAGAGCTAAACACCTCCGTTGATGACCGCCACAGCCGTTTGTATATTTAGTCTCTCATTCTAATAGACTCTTCAAAGCCTGACCTTGGAAGTCCCACTGTATCACTTCTCCTGCCTTCTATTTTTGATAGCAACTCACAAGTTCAGGCCATGTTCAAGGAATGAAGAAGAAATAGATACCACATCTTAATGGAAAACATGGCAAAGTTAATTTCAAAGGTGTGTGCAAACAGAAATGGAAGGAGTTAAGGTGGCTATCTTTGCAGAAAGTGTAACTTACCAAATGAAATACAATTTAAAAAAATAAATAAATCACATAGTGAAGAATAACACTTCTCAAACTACCCCAAACATACACATTACCTGGGGCCCTTGATAAACATAGAGATTCTTAGACACCTTCTATTGATACCTTGATTCTAAGATCTGGAGTAGGGCCCATTATTCTGTAGTTTAAACAGAATTCCAAACGATTCTTATGTTCAAGTAAATTTGGGAAATAATAGTGTAGGTGGAAGTTACTGATTTTCTTTTGACCCTTGCTAAGCTTCTCTGCCCTTTGGTAAGTATGAGTTTCCTAATGGTAACCTACCCACCCTATGTTTTGGGGAAAAGTGAATGACTTATATGAAACATGGTGTTTGTAAATGGAAACCTATTAATATAATGAATATTAGATTCTTTTGTGGCTTGTTCCTTATTTCACTATCTTCATAACAAATCTTATGCAAAACCTAACTAATAATGTCACTGAAAGTATGGTTTTCTTCCCATTATCATGATAGATTTCAAGGTCTTCCAGGCTTGGGATTGTGATATTATTGCTGATTGTTGTTTCTCTTTTCCTTGTGTTTCCAATGAAATTCAATAGCTGGTACTTTGAGGATTCTTCCTCTAGATTCTTTTTCAGATTTGGTTTTTCTTTATGTTCTCATTTTACATAATTCAGGTCTTAAGACAATTATTTCAACAGCCATAACTTCACATCTAAGCAATATCTATTTTGTTACACCACGTATTAGACACAAGAGCTACAAGGTGAAGGACTCAGAAACACTAGGGAAATCCATCTTCTTACTCTTCAGAACTTTAGCCCCACCCTAGCTCCCATTCCCTAGTCTGTCACAGCCAGTGATTTTGTCCAGATTTATTTAATAGGCATGATTTTCGTCAAAACCTTAATCAGCAAACATTGTTTTGAATACTGTCTTATATTACTTCAGAGCAAATAAAGTTCATAGGGGTTACAACCGATGCTATTAATCCATTCATCAAAGCAAACCTATCTAACAATTTGTGTTGACATTCCACACGATGTTCTTCCGAAGGCATTTGGCTTTTGGAAATAACCTTTTTTCCCCCTACCATTCCTGATTTAGGGCTTCTTAATATGTAATGATTTCCCTATTATATTCTTTCATACAAACCCCATATTAACTTTCAAACCTATTTTTATACTTGTATATGGTTTTCTCTGGATAAGCCGTCTCTGTTTATCTTTCCTTGCTTTGTGTATATTTTACATGATTTCTGTATATGTTATATCACACATTTTATATCATATATACATATCTTTGTGTACATTTTCTTTTCTGTTTTATATATGTACTCCAGGAAAGGCAGTGGGTAATTTGAATAAATAAATATTCTCCAAGAGCTTGTAAATGTTTTAAAGTTATATCGAGGAGTAGTTATGTTTTTTTTTTTTTCTCTTTGAAACATTTCATTATGCCTCTGTGGTTCTAATTCCAGGGACCCTAATAATAGTACTTTCCAGTGCTTCTCTAGTTAAAGGCATGGGAAATTAATAATATGAGGATCGAAAGGATAACGCAGAGTTATATGAATGTTTTCTAATTCTTTTAGTTCTATATTCTTCATTTATGCTCAACTTACAGTACAAATATGAGGACAGAAATAGCACAACCTTTCCAAAAAAGTAATTGGCCGGCTGATGATATTATGTCTTAAATTAGAGTAAAGAAAATTGTATTACAAATAATTGTACTTTAATATTTATCATCCTGGATAAGCTTTCCCTGGAAACATTCCATAATGTAAGATAGTGGAAAAAAGCAAATATATAACATGACCATAAATACAATTTGTCGTGCTTTACTCAATGGTGTTGGATCACTTCTAACATGTTATGTTCCATTACAAAGAACATGGATACATTAAAGTGTGTGAGATTAGAGAAGCCAAGGTGGCAATAGGATTTAAAAACTGTGATAACATTGAAAAAATTAGCTAGGTAAGAAAAGATGAAGAGACATTCTAGCTGTCTTCAAAATTTTAAAATGACCCTTCAAAGAGAAGTCACATTTGTGCTGTGCTCATTCCAGAAGTAGAGAGAGGAGCAAGGAATAAGTATTACAGAAAAGCAGGCTTTAGTTCCTTAGAAAAAAGAACTTTTTTAACAATTGGAATTAGCTTTGCATAGACTAAGATATTTCTTTTAATCCTGGCTACTTTCTGGTATTCATCAAAAAAGGTGGATGAACCTCTGTCAGGAATACTGTAAAATGGATTCTTGGTTTGAATAGATCAGACTAGGGGACTTTAAAATTTCTTTCTATTCTCAGATTCTAAGATTTTAATTTGCCAGGCACAAAATCCATTGTCATTACTCGATAGTCATATTTTGTGCTTTATGAAATCTTGGCGGATATCATTTGGAATAGAATATTGAGGATACTTGTTGGCAGCTGCCATTCATAACTATAAAAAGAAACCTATGCTTTCTGAAGTACATGTTCAAACTCTTCTTCATAATTCGCATAAACTTTCAGATATCATTATGGACTAAGTTGTATAAATATGCCCATTTTAGCTGAAATAAAATGCTACTGCCTCAAGGCTGCCTCTTAGGAAAATCCTTTAATTGATGCGTGTTTTCATTGTAACTATTGTAAATAGTGTTTTATAGTAAATCCTTAAAAAACACTGCTGAACTTTCAATGAAATATCTTTAACCAACTTGGATTTGTAAGTCTTTCCTGCATACTGTAAAAGACAAGCTCAAAAGGGAAAGATTTTCAGTGAGCAATAGTGCAAATATGAGCAATTTCATATGATATGAAAGTAGGCTACAGTTTCCTGATTAAGGAGACCAAGCATATATTGGCATTTAACTTTGAAATAGGACTTAACTGTTTTAAAATATTTTGAATGATTGTTTAGCAAAAACTGGAAGAAAATTTCATGCTACTGAATATTTCATTGATTTATTATAATATTTTTCAAGAATCAGTATCAAAAATTAGAGTTGCTAAATTTTAAAACAGTTTTCTCCTGAGGCTTGATTAGGTAATAATTGAAGCATACATTATTTAAACTTGCTTAGGCAATGAGAGTAATCCCTGACACCTCCTAACCACCAGGTGGCGCTCTGTTAGCTCATCTTCAAAATCAAGACGTCCCTCTTCAGTCCCTTTTATGAAATCTCCAGCTTAGCCTAAGTTCAGTAATTTTCTTTTTTATCTTTCCACTCAATTTATTTTTTCAATCTGGATATCTCACTGGCATCTTTACCTCAGTATATTTCAAATGAAACCTATTACTGCTATTCCACTCATACAAATAATATAAAATCATTAGAAGTCACTCTTCATCATTCTTTTTGTCTGTTAATGAAGCCAACTGCCTGGAAGATTTTTTCTTTTTCTATTAATGTTACCGTCTTTTTTCAGTCATCCAGACTTTAAAATTCAGGGCTGCTATCTTTTAGTCTTGCTTTTCTTTAATCTTAAGAGCCCAGAAGATTATTTTTTATTCCATTGCTTCAGTTCAAACCTCCTGCTCCTACCCTAAAAAAGCCTTCATTAACACTTTCCTCCCAACTAGCCTCACCATCATATCCTTTGTCTACAGTACATTCTACGAAGAATTGTCCGAGCAATCTTCCCTAAAGACTCAAGAATCTTCTATGATTTCCCATGATCTCTCTGATTAAGTATGTGCCCTCACGTATTTGGTCTTTTTCTATTCTGAGCTCATTTGCTGGTCAAACTTGACCTTTAATTCCCCTATAGAGTCAGACAACCAATGGAATTGAGATCCTATGTCAGAGACTGGGAGACAAGTTGGTTTTGATGGGGCTTTAAGGAGCAGAGAATAGTAGTGTGCATTGCTGGAGTGGGAGGGGAGTGAAAGCCGTGTATGGAAGCATAAAAAGCTCCCTGAGCAGAAATCAAGATTCTAGGTG
The DNA here is from genome assembly GCA_029593785.1 of Cabassous unicinctus. Classification (NCBI taxonomy): domain Eukaryota; kingdom Metazoa; phylum Chordata; class Mammalia; order Cingulata; family Chlamyphoridae; genus Cabassous; species Cabassous unicinctus. The sequence continues at coordinate 8,220 of JAQZBX010086116.1, read as the reverse complement.
AGGCTGGAGAACAGCAAACACAGTCATGTTCCATAGCAAAAAGTCGATGGAACTGCTTCACAGAGTCTCAGTAGTGCAGTCAGGGCTGGAGGAATTAATGTGATCAAAGAAAACGTATTTTTAAAAAGTAACCGAAAAAATGAACTGATAGGAGAAAAGGTTGTGGTCAGAGGAGGGTATGTGAATTTGGGAATGGGGTAGACTTAAACATTCCCAGAGATAGTTGAGAACAGAGCGAGCTGCATTTCTGAGAGCATCCCAGCCTTTTCAGGATATGAAGGCTCAGGCATTATTGAAAGGAGTCAGTTGAAGTTGAAGCCTGCCTTGATTATTTAAGTATGATGGGAGCAGCGTTTGATGTGAGAAAGAGCAAAGAAATAAATCAGAGAAACCACAAAGAGCTGCCAAGGGGGTGAGATGTCCCTGAGTCCTTCTTGAGCATGTGCTAGAAAAACAGTATGATATTGAAAGAGCTGTTTCCATAAAAGAAAATATCATTTTCTTCAGAGTATAATAAGAATTAGAATTTAGGTGAGTATCTGTAATAGGAAGAGTTTTGCCTTTTAAAATCCTGCTCATTTCAGTATTATTTTCAAGATCCACTTATGAAAATATTTGGTATTATAAAATTTGGCATTTGAAAAATGTTCACATCTTGGAGAAGGAAATCTTTTTATCTGCAAATGCTCAATTTATAATGGGATATGATTTTTAGTAGGGTTTCTATGCTATTGCAGTTTGGTTTCATTCTTTGAGATATTTTTCTGAACACTGAAGCACAGAGATTCCTACATCCAATTCAATCCAGAAAATATCTACTAAACACTACCATGTCTAGAGGCCATATATTAGGATCTGAGGTTCAGAACTGTTTCTGGTACAAGGATCCTATTTTATAAAAGCCATGGCTCTTTGATTTCCTGAGATGACATAAAAGAAGACAAACTATTATAGTTTATAATATATTAGGAACTAATGTTGAAATCAAGATGTTTTGCAGGCTTCATGAGTAGGGTATAGATATCTTAAATGTGGCTCCCAAATAGACATTCTGAATCAAGCTTCACCTAAGTTAGAAGGGAAAAAAATTCCTCATCCCCAAATATTCCTCTTTTGTCTCAAAGGTCGCCCTGGCCCTAACACACTCTTCCTTTCCCTTTAGAAGGGGATAATGCCTTTGCTAGACTCGTGCTTATGTTCCTTTTCTGTATCCACTGGTAAAACCAGGTCAAGGCTGAGAATTCTATAGGCTCTGTTATCTGGGGTTAAGGTGGGATATGTTGTGACAAAGGAAGCTCAGGTCCACATCCGGTTGTCAAGTCTAATATACATGGAAAAACGTAATAGAGCCCTGTAGAGTTGCCTAATCATGGAACTGCTGCTATTCCAGAATCCAAATGCTTAAATGAGTTCCTGAACATTCCACTAATTTTGCCTGAACCCACTGACACACAAATGGGATCTCTCAGTTTTTTATACAAGCCTCTGCCGATGCAGTTTAGTTGATAAAATGAATGTACACTTTTCCACTTAGTAACTATGAAATCGTCGGCAATTTATTTAATCTTTCTTAGCCTTGAGCTCCTCATATGGAATATGTGTGAGGTTGTCATGAGGATTAAGTGAGGTCCTTTTAACTTGTTTGACACTTAGGAGTCAGTGCTTTTGTATTTATTTTTTATATCTTTTACACATAGAAAATTAACGGACCTGAAGTGTCAAACCATAAAAACGTAGTAAATTCTAATTTATTTTATTTTGCATTATTTATACTTAGAGCTGATATAGAGTTTCATTTTTCTACACTTAAAGACCTAAGCATATTTTATCTTCAGGAACCCACAGATATCCAAGTCTTCTAACTTTTTATACAAAAGAATGTTTATATTTATAAGGGCTTTTTCTAATCTTGCAAGAAGGTTTAAATGAAGGACTGTGAACAGAAAGCTTATGTGGTTAAAATGTAGTGTTACTATGTCTAGACTCTAGAGGAACGAGGTCAATTCCCCTTATACTTTAGCTGACTTCATTCTATTCTTTAACATAAACTTTCTCCTTGACCTTATCTCACAGATGTGTGTCACTGGTCTTCAGTGTGCTCTGGGTGACAAAGTATACATAAAACTCCGTTCTACCTTCTAGAAAGGTAGAAGATCTCAATATGTCCTAATGCTGTTAAGTCAATAACTTTTCTGTCTTTGGCAGTATTTGTTTAATGGGATTGAGTTTCTACTTGAAAAGACTCTTTTTTGTTCCTAATAATAGAATGATATTACATGAAAAACATATAGTCTCCTTTGTTAAATATGTCTTTAATTTACTGACGTTTATTAAATATTAATTGCAATGCTACCTGCCAATGAGAGAAAAAATAATGGCTGAAAGTCCTGGCTCTGGTTTCAGATAATAGAAATTCAAATCCCAGCTGCACCACTTTTGTATTTGAGGAATCTTGGGGAAGTTATGTTCCCTCATATAGTCTCAGCTTCCTTATTTCTAAAATGGCAGTAAATAAGAATCTTTCCCCGAGGAATAAATGAAAGTGTTCAGCACAAGCCTGGTACGAAACACGAGTGAGGACTCAATGAATGGTGCGCTACTAGTAGTAGTACTGCTAGGTTATAGGGAGAATCCCTCTTTCACACCTAGGATTTTACCAAAAAAGATGAAGGAAACAAAAGATATCCAAGAACTGGCTCTGTCCTGCTGGAGTATTAAGTCTAGCAGGACAAGATATTTAAACCAATTATTGAGTAAAACAATGCATAGTAAAAATCCTTCAGTACAATACCAGAATAAGGCATCTCTTTTTATTTGCATTTGAAATATCTAGCTCCTATTCTATATCATGCAATTTGGAGAGTTTACAGTATGTTTTAAACACACTGTTAACGTTACTAAGCATCCATTTTTATCTCTATATATCAAGTGAGATATTTCTACACATTTTAAGTTTCCTTCTTCATTCACATGATGGCCATGAGCCTTGTGTGCTCTAAAACAGAGAAGGCAAAGGGTCACTGGAGACAGACTTACTTTAGCAGTGAAAGGCAAGGTGAAACTGAGCTTGGGTGAAGCAGGTGATAGAAGAGTGGAGACAAACTCACATCGCATTCAAGCCTTAGGTCTATACGAAACAGCATGAACTTTGGAAAATGTAATGCACTCTGCTCCTCATACATAAAACAGAGGAGTTAGGGCCACGGGGAGCAATTGACCATGAGGGGTGGAGGAAGGGGATAGCACGAGGTACAGAAAATCAAGGGAGTAATGTTTATTTCCTTTTACGCAGAAGACTGCAATAAGTGTCTGGAACTATCTTTTCCACTTCTCTAGTTTTGAAGAGAGGTGCTGTTGTGTTCCTGCAATAGGCCTAAAGTTAAAGGACTACGACTTCGTGAGCTTCAGCGCCTTCTGGCTTGCCGCTCTAATGTTTCCAAGTAGGGGTAACTTTCAAAGCAGACATTACTTACTCGAGATAAAATTGTCTGTCTTTTGCCTTGAGGACTTGGACTTAATGTCTTAGTAGTAGACTTTTACTCAAGCATCATGTGTTTGGCCACCTCTTGCACATTTTCCGCTTTCCCAATGAAAAACTGATTCCAAAAATGATCCAGCAAACATTTATAACAAGGGGTGTAATAAAGCTCAGGTTTAGGATACATGTGTATCAACACAGCATATCCAGCAGGACCCTTAGAGGATGCCCACTCAGCCCCCCCAAACTTCCCCTGCTAATCAATGGTCTGGGCCCATAGCACCTGGCTTCAGGGGCTTCTCTGGCCCAGTGGAGTGGACACACAAAAGGGTGTGCCTCTAGGCCCATCAATGCCCAAAATAGGGGCCAAAGGCTGTGACTTGTGCCATGGGACCAAACCTTGGCATCCCATAGATGAGGTCAGGTTCCATGGGGTGGAGTTAAACCCTTCTCCCATTGCCATATTAAGTGCACGGGGCACTTTCCATCACTGCCAGAACCACCAGAAAGCAGATTATAGCTCCCAAACCAAGCAGCAGAGTGGTCTGCAGAGTATCAGTGTCTGCTGGAGACCAGTCACATAAAACATGACCTCCTCTTCCCCTGCCTTGAGCACCCGCTACCCTCATACGGCACAATGCCCAGGTTGGCAAACGCCGGACATGGGGAGCAAGCCCTGAGAATGCATTATGCACTCTCTCAGCGAGGGAAACACAGCACCACCTCAGGCTGTCCTGATGTGAGTAGAAGCCTGAGAAGCCAGGCTTCGCCGTCTGGTACAGCGTCGATGTTCGCCCTGGCCCTGAGTGCCTGTGTGGGTCACAGGCTTATTCACTGCTCCACAGGGCCTCACCGTTCAGGCCCTGGAATGTTCAAACAATATTCGGCCAATCCTAGAATTGTATCCCGAAATGAGACAGAGGAGATTGCTGGCTGCCGCTCCTCTACCACCTACACCCCACATGCCGCCGAGCATGGCTGAGGATCCAAAACTGTACGAATTATATATCAAATGGGCCCACTGGCAGCAAGGCCTGAATGATTCTCAACACAGGCATAACCTAAATAAGAGCCTCATACGGCACCAACGGCCCCACAAGTGTCATCAAACCAAACCTGCAGAGCTAATTGTCCTCTACCCCAGCCTGCCAGACATACTATTCTAAGACAGGAGCTTAGATTGCAAAGAGAGCCTACCAGAAATTAACACCCACTTGGCATATAGTGTGGACAAAACCTATGCTTCCTGTGGAGGGAATTCTAGGAGGTTGTGCCAAAACACGCAATCAATGCCTTTGCTAGGGGCATCCTAGATGAACCCCTAAAAGTCATGGAGCAATGAGACAACAAGCATTTTAATAAGCCACAGAGACATCATGGCCCAGTGGTGTGGAAAAGTCCATGACAAAATCCCCCATCCTTTATGGACTGCTACTCGGGAGGAATATCCACCCTGGGCTGGCCCCCAGCGATCACCACTTCACCTTAGGTGACTTCCCCGTAGCCCACGAGTTCACCTTTGGAGATGACCTCGCTTAAGGCAACGTCACCCCAGCCCAGGGTCTTGTCACTGTAGAGGACTTCACCTCCACTGACTCCACCACTGTTGGAATACGGGACTTAAAGCACTGCTTGCAGCCTTGGAATTCAGAATGCCCAGTGTAGTACCTCGAAGCTTACAAAACTATAAGCTGACCCCTCCACAACTGTCAACTTGTCTGCTGGCTTTGGAGGAGGTACTTTATGCTATGACTAGCATGGCCTGTTGCATGTACATCGTCAACTTGGAGCAAGTCCAATATAATTTACAAAAGATGCAATGACAGATACACATTATCAATAATAGCTCCAACAGCTTTGTTAAAATGTACAATTCCTCCCAAACCATCACTTTCTTCAGGCCTGCATAGAACGTTTCTAATGGATAAGCTCCACTATCTGGGGAGACTGGCTCTGCCAGACCTTCAATTACTGGTCATGAGACTAGTTCTAATCATGATTAAGAAGCCTTTATTTAGGCTGATCATTCGAACCATATCGCACAGCTTAGATATATTCCTGGATATCTCAACTTCTCAGGCCATAGTCATCTTAAAAATATATAATACTAATACAGGATGTTAATAATAGGGTATATTGGGGGGGAAATACACCAAATGTAAGATATGGACTATAATTAGTAGTAATATTTTGACAATGCTCTTTCATCGTTTGTAACAAATGTTCCACAACAATGCAAGGTGTTGGTGGTGGGATGATGTACAGGAGCCCTGTATGTTATGCATGCTTTTTTCTAAGTTCACAACTCTGACTGTACACTTGTGGTTTATGTCTTTTCATGTATGAATGATATACTTCAATAAACTTTTTTAAAATGAAAAAAATAACCCCATAAGTTTTAAGTAAAAAAAGGAATGCAGAGGCACCCCAGTATGGATTACAATGGCATAAAAGAAATAATAAGTGGTGCCTGGTCATCCCGCCTCGCTCATTCCTAAGTTTCCCTTTGGAGTGACCTCCCCATTTGGCCCTACCCTGGGAATAACGGCTATGAGCAAGGTCTCTTTCTATGGTGTGGATGACAAAAGCCTCCCTTAGCTTCTCCAAACAGCCCCTGCTGCTTCTGCCTTCTCAGGCCCCATAAGATGCTAGCAGGGCAGGCACTTCCATATGGCTTGCATGATAAGGACATAGCCTCAGCATCTTCAGATGGCCCTTGCCACTTCTGGTTTTTTTTGCACTCTATGATTGGAAACTTCCAACTCCAGTATGCACGGGAAAGTCCTTCCCTCTTCTTGGGCTTACAATGAAGGCAAGAGCCCAGGATCCACATGTGCTTCTTTCCCCTTGTCCATGGGCCCTTGCAGGAGCCTGGTAACGTAAGTCCGGTGGTCCCCTCTGCCACCCCATTCTCCCCTCTCCCCCTCCCAGGCCTTTGGTCTAACAAAGCCGTCATTTCATACATCCTTAGCTGGCAGATTATCTGTGTTTGCACCTCATCAACCAAAGAGATTTCACATATCACATAACATCCAAAACAGCATTAAAAAAAGAACCTTTTTATCGTGAAATAATCTTAGCTTACAGAAAATTGCAAATAGAGATAAGCCATATAACCTTCACCCAAATTCCTCCAGTGTTAACACTTTACATATCCAGAGTACAATTATCAAAATAAAGAAATTAACGTGATGCAATGGTACTGATTAAACTGCAGACTTTATTCAGATTTCACCAGTCTTTCCCCTAATGCCAGTTTTCACTTCCAGAATCTTGTCCAGAAACCCACATAGAATTTAATATAATGTTTCCTCAGTTTCTTCTAGTTTTTGACTGGATATCTCCAGTGCAAAATTGCTTTTTTTTTCCCTTTGTACTTAATGAATATCTTGAGGGCTTGAAGGAAACGCTTTCTGACTATGCAAATATCCTATTACTCAAATTTTTGTCTTAGCATCCCTTGTGACCAAGGATTTTTAAACTTTATTAAGAGCAAATGTAAAGCTAAAATGAATATTTATATTTACTATCAATGAATATTAGGAGAGAAATGTGAAAGAGGGATAGAGGGAGGAGGGGAGGGGGAGGAGAGAGAAGGAAAGAGAGACGATAGGGGTCCCTTGGGGATCCATTGAGGTCAACTTGTATGCACGATGCTGTCTATTTCCCATGGTTATGCTACACCTGTGTTAATTAAACATCTAATACTTAATTCAGCATTTAGTAGTTTACAAATTAACATATCCTGCATGACACATAGCATAGAGGCTATGGAATAATCCATTTACAAATGTTAGTAGAGGGTAAAGGGAAAAATTTAAAAATCTCTCCCTATTCAATAATAAACTCTATTCATCTGTTGGAAGCCAATTAGAATCACACACTATCTACAGTAGAAGTGAACAGTGAAAATATTTAAACATATACGTTATAAGCCATCCATAAAGTTAAGCTTCTGGAATTGTGCCTTTTCCACTTCAGGGTTTGTAATTGAATACTTGGTGGGAGCTACACTTGACTTGAAGATCCCAGCATATTTTGTGTACTCAAATTTGACTTATATTTTAGAGCAAGTAAGAATAAGAGATTTACAAATGTATTTAAATATTGATGAGAGCTCTACAATTATGTCATACTTGCCATATCCAATATTATTAGGGAAGTTCCTATTCAACTTTCTATTCAATACTATCTAAGTATTATAAAAAATAATTCATACCAATGTGGTTAATTCATTTAAGCAATAAACCGTGATGACAGAAATGCATAGATTGGGGCAAAAACTATTCATACACATAGATGATTTTACAAACTTAGATTTTATAAGGTTCTAAACTACAGTTTGTTCCTGAGATCTTAATAGTTATCGGCATCTCTAAGAAGTATTAATCAAAAATTATGCAACAAATGAAAATTTTAAAAGTTTAGTAGAAAGATATTTATAGATTTAGCTAAACAAGAACCTTCTCAATAATCTCATCAAACTCCTATTTTACAGATGATAAAGCTGAGGCACTGAAAATTTCCTGGACTTGTCCTAAATCTGTGGACATAGTTACTCACTTAGCCTGTTACTGACTACATACTAGGTCTCCTCTTTACTAGTTGTATTCTCTGACTTTTATCTTTGGACACATTAAAAATACATTTACGTTTACCTGTTAGACGTTTTAAAAATAATACTCATTTTAACCTCTCACTTCACATGACAAACCAAAATAGATTCTAAGTGGTTTAGATAT
>JAQZBX010086115.1:0-13037 GCA_029593785.1 Cabassous unicinctus | reverse complement strand
TTTTTTCCCATTGAGTTGGCTGCCGTTTCACCCTTCTGACAAAGTCCTGTGAGGTGCAAAAGTGTTTAATTTTGAGGAGGTCCCATTTATCTATTTTTTCTTTTGTTGCACGTGCTTCAGGTGTAAGGTCCAAGAAACCACCACCTACGACAAGGTCTTGAAGATGTTTCCCTACATTTTCTTCTAGTAGTTTTATGGTTCTGGCTTTTATATTTAGATCTTTGATCCATTTTGAGTTGATTTTTGTATAGGGGGTGAGATAAGCAGGCAATTTTAAAAATATAAATTATTTTCAGATATTTGCTCTGAAGAAGAAAAAAAAAGATTCATGGAGAATAGAACCCTCTGAGGCAGAGGTTTCCTAGAAAAGATAGTCTATACCGCGACCTGCAAGATGAGTAATCCGGGTGAAGAGGGAAGGCCAGTGGAGGGGAGGCAGCAGCTTGTGCAGCTGACTGCAGGGGCTGCGGTTGGGGCAGAGGTCCGGAGGAGGTGATGCGGAGCCTGTCAGCCTTATCCGTGAGGCCTGGTTTTGTCCTGAAGGCCTCCAGTCTGGTCTCCTCACTCCATTCATTCATTCAACACATGCATGTTAAGCACCAAGTCTATGTGAGGCCTTTCTAGGCACTGGAATGCAACAGTGAGCAAAACAGCCTGGGGCTCAGCCCTAAAGTCACACACACAATCACAAACTGTGATAATGCTCTGAAAGAAAGAGGGTGACAATGTGTAACAAAGAAAGCTGATCTGGTTTTAGGGGTCAGGGATAAGTTCCCAGGGAAATTGACATTTGAACTGGCATAGAATATATAAGGAGTTAATTGAGAGAGGGGGAGGGCGTTGAAGAGTGGCAAGGGCAGTATCACAGGGAAAACTGAAACAGTAAACCGACCCCACAGTGGGAGGAGGCATGGCCAGTTCTGGAATTCCAGGGTACCAATCCCGGTTAGGAATTCTAAGTATTGAAGAACGTGATGGGCCCTACCTAGGCCGAATGTTAGGACTGACCCTTGGACACCACAGAACTGACCTATTTGGGGGCTGCTACCTCTACCAGGCTTCTCTGATGGAAGCCAGGAGGTTGAGCTGGAGGACACACTGCTGAGGCTGCGGCCCAAGGACAGGGCTGGGATCGGACCGCCCCGCCTCGGGCTCCGCCCCGGCTCCGCCCCCGGCTAGGCTCCGCCCCTCCCCTCGGGCCCACCCTGCCCCTGGCTCGGCTCCGCCCCTGGCTCGGCTCCGTCCCGCTCCCCGGATCCGACCCCGGCTCGCTCCGCCCCTTTCCTCGGCTCCGCCCCCGCCCTGGCTCCGCCCGTCCCCTCGGGCCCTTCCCGCCCTCGGCCCGGCTCCGCCCCGTCCCGGTACTGCCCCCGCCCCGGCTCCGCCCCGCCGTCGGCCCCGGAAGTGCGCGCGGGCAAGATGGCGCGCATGTGTCGCGCTCTGCTGTTCGTCTCCCAGTTCTACATCCTGTCCGGCGGTGGTGAGTTAAATGCCCCGGTCCACGCGGGGTCCGGACTGAGTAGGCGGAGGGGCCCCGGGAGCTGCGGGAGGAGTCGGGCTGGGCCCGCGGGCGGAGGCTGAGTGCGTCCGAGGCCGCCCCTCCGCCCGGGACGCCCGGGCTCGGCGGGGAAGCGGAACGGGGCGCCGAAGCCGCGGTCTGTGCTCCAGCTGCCCAGAGCCTGCTGGCGTCGAGCCCTGTGGTTTTGTGCACAGTCTGGTCGTGAGGTTTTCCTGGGCAGTTACTGGCCTAGTGTAGGCCCTGCGCGCCAGCCGCTCAGCTCCATCACCCCATTTCCCTCCGCTCCTTTGCAGTTAACTGCCCGCCCCTTCCCAGCCCTGATCCGCGTTCTACCCCTCTAGTTTTGCCTTTTCCAGAATGTCATACAAATGGAATCAAACAGTGTAGCCTTTTGAGTCTGGCTTCTTTCTCCTATAATACATAGGAGATCCGTACATGTTGCCACACTTTATATCTTAAAAGTGTTTTAACTTACGCTGAACTCTGCTTGGTGTTTACTGTATATAGCATGTCTTTATTAAACTGACATTTTCATATCCCAGGATAACATGTTTCTCTAATTGTAGGATCCTTAAATTTAGAGCATTCGCAGCCTCTGGCTCAGTCTATAAAGGACCCAGGCCCAACACATACATTTACAGGACTTCCCAGGGCAGCAGGTACTACACATTTCCTAGTCCAGTAAATGTATATATTTCTATCTAAGTGGTTTTTTTCTTTTTAAATAAAATTTCTTTCAGCATGTGAAATGACCATTTTCTAATGTTTTAACTATTGTATGTTAGGTTACGTGAACCAAGGGCAGGTGCACAGGCATTTTTTATAGACAGTCTTGATATCTGAATACCCTGGGACTTTCCCCCCTCATTTCTTTTTCCAATCCCAGTCTTCATTCCCATCTTCTTACTTCATGTTTCCATTATTTTATCCATTTTATCCATCAAAAGAACCTCCAAAATGTAGACTATTTTATTGAGAAAATAACAAGACTTCCTGGCTCTTTTGGATATTTTTGAAATCCCCTCTTCCTTTCCAAGAATCCTTGCAATTTTGATCCTCTCTTATTTGATGGAAATATGTTGCACACTTGGCTAGGTTGGCTGGGAAAATAGTTGCTAGTTATTGAACTGAACAAGTTATTAACATGAAGACAATTATTTTTAACTTTAGTAGTATAAAACTATAAATGTTATGTTAGCACATTATGGCTTATTAAAGAACCAATGTAGAGTAATGACAGAAATTTTCCTGAGTTTGTACCCTGCTGTACCATTGAATTGGAAATTGGAAGATTTGGGTCCTGGTTCCAGTTTTGCCACAGACTGCCTCTGATTTTGAAAAGACCGTAACATCTCTAAGCCTGAGTTTTTCATCTTGTCAAATGGTAGGTGTTTTTGAGCCCCTAACTTGTACTCAGCATTTCAAATACATTATGTATACATAAGCACCTTTAATTTTCACACGATTTTGGGGACATTTTTTTTTTTCAGTCAATAAACGTTGTGTTGCAACTAATAATAACAATTTTAAAACTTCCATTAGTTAAAGGTTTTTTTCCTTTATAAGGAATGAAATTTTGCTAGTAGATTTGTTATTTACTTTTCAACGTTAACACTGGAAGCTAGGAGCTATAAAATTTTGAGATAATATGATTTCCAGCTGACAGTTCTATATCAAGTCATACTATCAATCAACCTCAAGATAGAATGCAATTAGTTTTAGACAAAGACTCAAAATTTTTGCATCACATATATTCTCTCTTTGGAAACCACTCAAAGATGTGTTTTAACAAAATGAGGGAATTAAACCAAAAAAAGTAAATTAATGGGACTCAGAAAACAGAAGAACCAACAAAAAGAGAAGTAAGGAGAGTCCAGGGTTATGGCTGCAGCAGTCTTAGAAGGGCCCAGTCTAGAGGGAGGATCGAGGGCTCGCAGGGGAGGGTCTCCAGGGAAAGAAAGCGGAGCTGATGGATTGCACTCGAGGATAGACAGACACATGTGAATATAAGGAAAAAGGCTTTTAGTAACTCCGGGAAAAACAAAGGGGTGCGCAAAAAAGGACGCGTGATTATGGAACCCTTCTTACATTGGCAGCGGTCTCGGACACATGCTGTGCCAGAGCCTGCTGGTGGCCAGGCCAGTGTTCGTCTTCTTGGGGACGTTTCTAAGTGAGGTGCGTGGCTGCCGCGCTCTGCTGGCGTTAGCAGAGCCCTGCTTTAGCTGCGGGTGTCTCCATCCTCCTTGGCAAACTGCACTCTTTGCCAAGTTTGACTTATCATCTTTTAGTTTTTTTGTTCTTTATGAAATAAAATTTCAAAGTTTGAAGCACAGATCTCTACTAGTTTTCAGTGGTCTTGCTGCCACTTTGCAGTTCCACAGCTCTCCAGCTGTGTTTGAGCAAATGCTGGGCTCTTTCCTCTGCTCGTCGGCTGTCACGGGTCTCAGCGTGGACAGTCGCCCCCTGTATGTGCATCTCATTGCTGATGATCGTGTCTCTCTTAGCCTTAGAAAATGATTGCTTCCCTCTGTTCTGATCAGTATTACAAGAAACTAAGCCTCTCTCTCACCTCTCGCAGAAAGCACCGAAATCCCACCGTATGTGATGAAATGTCCAAGCAGTGGCTTGTGTAGCAGACTCCCTGCAGACTGTGTGGAATGCAAGACAAATTCCTCCTGTGTCTATGGGAAGCCTGTCACTTTTGACTGCACAGTCAGACCTTCTGTTACCTGTGTTGTAAGTACTGCTTCTTGTTCTGCAGAAATTCATTGTAAACCACAAGTTAAAAGTACAGTTTAGACTTAACGATTGGGGGGAAATTCTGAGAGAAAGTGCTCTGCATTTTGTCAATATTTTAGGTAAAAAGCCAACTTTACCAGAAGACTAAGGCTTCCATTTTAAAGTAAGGTTTGGTTGCGAGGGTTCAGGTGACAATTTTTTGACATGAGGATAAGTTGGAGTAATTAACAGACTTCTTACAGAAAATTGGAAATAGGAAAAACAAATGCACCAGCCGTTTGCCGGTTAAAAACAACCCTGTTCCAGTCACCTCAGCTCCATCCGTCTCTGATACTCCGGCATGAGCTGGAAGGAGCCCAGAAAGGCTTTCCTAGGCCGCGCTGCTTCAGCGCGCTCCGGGGTACCTGCTTCCCAGTGCTCGGTGCTTCTAGAGTCACACTCTGAGGCCGCTGAGTCGAGGGGGTTGGGCGACCCCTCACCTGCACCTTCAGCAGGGGGGCCGCGGCACCCTTGCGCCTCCCGTGGTTGGGATACCGCCCTCGTGCCTGGCCATGCCGGGGCCAGCGTGTGCAGTCGCCCTTCATACCTGAACCCAGCACCTTCTACCTCCCTTGGCACTTGGTCTGCAAAGGGCTGGACTGGGAGGCCCCCTCCACAGGGAGAGAAGGTTCTGCGCCATCCCTGTACTGGAGTTAGCTTTCGCAAGCTCAGCTACTCGACATTTTCATACCTTGCATCACCCTTAGCGGAAAGTGGAGCTTAATTGCAAGATAGTCTTGGCGATCGCTCTTGAAGTAAGCGTGGGTCTTTACTCCTGTGTCTGATTGAACATTCTCCATAATGGTAGCGGCTGAACCCTTTCTTGGGAGGCTTTATTTTCGGTCTCACGGGTCTGGCTCCTACTTAGGTCCTCAGTGAATAGAGAGGAAACTCGTGTCTGAGGGGAACTTTCCCTTAAAAAGTCCCCTTTCTGGTTTGCCTCAGCGTCTTTGACGTTTGTCTCCCAAAACTGGTTACTGAGACATAGTCTCAGTCTCTTCCTTCTTTACGGTTCCAAAAATAAGTAAACAGTTTCGCTTAGTGGAAGATAGGCAGCGGATAAGGAAACCAGCAAATGGAGAGAAGTTACAAAGCTTAGGGAAGTTCCTGAACTTCTTGGCTGTGCCCCATGGATTGGATTCTTCCTTCTGCCCCTGGGGTACTTTCATATCACTCACTTCTCTTCCTAGGGGTAATGGCGAGTCCTCGAAAGAGCGGGGCCTGCTGTCCTTGGGTGTGCTGTGGGAAGGCTGCCCCAGGACAGCCCCGGGGCTGTTCCTCTCTTAGCAGCAGGGAACAGTCCCTTAAGGGAATTGGCTGTCAGGAGACTGGGTAGGAGATGGACCAGGGCAGGAGATGGGGCCCAGGAGACGAGGCCAGGGCAGGTGATGGGGCCCAGGTGACAGGGCCAGGGCAGGTGACGGGCCAGGGCAGGTGACAGGGCCCAGGTGATGGGGCCAGGGCAGGTGATGGGGCCCAGGTGACAGGGCCAGGGCAGGTGATGGAGCCAGGAGATGGGGCCCAGGAGACAGGGCCAGGGCAGGAGACGGGCAGGCAGGAGCCGCGCTCTTTCTGCTCTTTCCCTGCTGACACTTAGTGGGCAGTTGTTTCAGAAGAAAGTGATCCACGAACATCCCAGGCGCACACACAAATGCATGTTCTGTCTCATTTGCGTGTCCACGCGTGCATCCCTCTCCTTTCTTCCTTATTTTGAATTTAAAATAAACGGGAAAAATAAACTCATCACATCCTGCTCCATTCCTACTGCCCAGGGACTCCCTGGCCCAGGAATTCTCATCTGGGATTCTCCTGGTCAAAGAAGTTATTTTGATGACTGCTCTGTTAAATACATAAATAGAAATTAGAGATATAAAACCCTGCGATCCTTTCCGTACCAGACAGCTGCTTTCGATTACAGTGGTTGGTGTCTGCTGGAAATGTGGGTCCGTCCACCAGCACGTGAAGCAGGTACAGTTTCTTCCAGTGGATTCTGGGTTCTGAGTCACGGCAGCTGTTTTACAGAGGAAAGTAACAAATCTTTTACCATAGATCATCCGCTTTAAAAGGGGTCTGTGGGGAAGCGGGTGTGGCTCAGTGGATGGAGCCCCCGTTTACCATATGGGAGGCCCGGGTTCGCGTCCCGAGGCCTCCTTGTGAGGGCACGCTGGCCTGAGCGGTGCGGTGGGCTGATGCAGCAACCTCACGGCAGGAAGCATATGAGAGGCCCCGGGTTCGCTTCCCGGCGCCTCCTTGTGAGGGCAGGCCGGCTCGCCGTGGGCTGATGCGGCAGGACCTCACAGCAAGGGGGAGATAAGCAGACACAGAGGAGACACACAGCGAATGGACATAGCAGCACAAGCAGCAAGGGGGGGATAAATAAATGAAATAAATAAATCTTTAAAAAAAAAATAAAAAAATAAACTAAAAGGGGTCTGTGCTTTTCTGTTGAGGAGAAGCTGAATTCAGTAAAGGTTGGTTTTGCCTGGATACCTCTCTGGAAAAAATTTAAGTTGGATTCCTTGTCTTGTCCAAAATGAATTACAGAGAGCTCAAAGACTTAATGTGAAAAATGAAACCATAAAGTACTAGAAAAAAACACAGGTTTAAAAAATATAATTTCAAAGCAAGAATGATAACATTTAGAAGCCATAAAATATAGAATTGATATAGTTGATTACTGAAAATTAGAGATTTCTGCATGACCTAAAAAATTGTAAAGTCAAGACAACAAACTAGGAAAAAGTATTTCTAACAGTGACAATGCGCTAATATCCATAATTTAAATGTCAGTGGGAAAAAGATGACAGTCCTTTAGAAAAATGGGTGTAGGACTTACACAGATGGTTCATAGGAAAAGAAATACAAATGGACTTTCAACATAGGAAGAATATGTTTAATTTTTCTCATAATTAAATAAAAATTAATACGTTTTATCATAACTATCATATTTAGCAAAAAACCCGAACAGTTTGATAACACTCTAAGTTGATACAGGAATAGGGGAAAATGCTCTTATTCTTTGTTATTGGCGGGCAAACTGGTCAGCTTCTTGGAGGCCGTCTGTCGTGTCTGTCGAGTTGGCAGATCCACGGTCTCAGGCTCCGCAGTCCGTGTCTAGGGATTTTTGCTCATAGATGCTCGTAAGCATGTGAAGACACCCTTCGCAGCCCAGCTCGTCAAGGCAGAAGATTCGAAACAAGCTCAGTGTCCATGAGGGGACTGTTTAAATCACGGTCCATCATGTAATGGAGCAAATGCACTGCCACCAGTGAAGAGCTGGGCAGCCCCAGTGGCAAAATTAAGTGGAAAAAGTAAGCATCAGTGGAAAAGTTAAATTAAAAAATAAAAGAAATGATGCACGCTATAAACTTGAGTGTTGGTAGAACAGACCATCCCTGGACGCACAGGGGCCCCTGGGAGCAGAGCTTGGCACTGGGGCTGGGGCTGGGGCAGGGGCTGCTAGAGTAGATTTACCTGGATTTAAAAAAATAACCATGAAAAATATGCAGGTGTTTTAAAGCCACGTTTCCTTACTTCGTTTTGAACACCATCCATGAAAAGTTTTTCATTGGTTGAAAAGATTAATAAATATGATACTCCTAGAGATGGTTGTATGACCACTTACAAATGGTTTTGAAAGCTATGTAGTACAGTGTACATGTCAAAGTAAAAAGAATACAAATACTTTCAGTATAATTTTACTTACGTAAATGTGTAAATACATACATAGAAAGTAACGGAAAGAAGATTAAAAGTGTTGTCTTTGGTGAGGTTGCACAGTTTTTGCTGTATTTTCCAAATGTTTGCTATACAAAGAATACGTGCTGCTTTTGTAACGAGAAAATGGAACAATGGCTTTGCAAGTTGAAATGAAAAACGCTTGTTTCAGAAGCTACGGGCCTGCAGAGCACACACTTGCCGAGTCTCTCCGTGTCCTGTGGTGTCTCTGAGTCAAGTGATCTCTGTGCCGCCTGTTGGGTGGTCGGTGTTTGGGGAGTGGGCAGGAAAAGCCCCGCGTTCCTGGAGCAGGATTGGTGGCTTGGAAGCGAGGCGGCGTGTTGTGCCTGTGGGAGCATCAGGCTCCTTCGGGGACCTTGAACAGACACGCTCACCTGTTCCAGCTGTGCCTGACTGTGGCTCTATGAAATAAATTTTCCTTTTCCATATTGTGAAAGTATACATGCTCATTATTGAAAATGATGAAAAGCAGAAATGACAAAATAATCTTTACCATCCTGAAATCACCTTTGCTAACATTCTGGCAGGGATTTATATAGATTTTTTCCTTAGGTTGATGTATTTGGATGTATATTTTTATAATTGTTGGGTTATACCATATGCCCCCATTTTGCATACATACTGTTTTGGCACCACTTTCTACTAGGTCAGAAATACAAGTGTTTTATGTTTTGTGCCATTAGACTGTGTCATTTTATTGGCACACTTGTTAGTTCTGTATATTTTGGTACACAGGATCAAGACTTCAAATCCCAAAAGAGCTTTGTCCTCAACATGACTTGCAGATTTTGCTGGCAGCTTCCGGAAACAGATTACGAGTGCACCAGCTCCACCAGCTGCATGGCGGTGTCCTGCCCACGGCAGCGCCGCGCTGCCAACTGCACGGTGCGGGATCACGTCCATTGCTTGGGTGAGTCGCAGCTCAAGCGCGTTGTTTCACAAAGTTAGTGAGCAAAATCTTTTTCCTATTTATGTTTACTTAAGGAACTTTAATCTGAAATTTGAGAATTAAATTTAAATTATTTGATCAGAAATATTTATCAATAGTCTTTCAGTTACACCAAACCTGAATAATAACCCTGTTAACTAAAAACAAAAAAAACTCACCCAGAAAATTTGTGGCTCTATTATTTGTAATATTTGATAAAAGAAAAAATAGGTAAGGGATGAAGCCTAATATAGACTGAGTTTTACCCACACTAAGGACTTAGCACCGGTACCACCGCAGCCACCGGTGGGCTTTCCCTGGGCTCACTTGCTCCGTGTCTTCTTGAACCCTTCCCCACAGACCCCCACTTTTTAAGCCTTGCTGCCCCCTCCTTTTCTTATTTTTTATATTTCTGTCACATATGTATGTAATAAAATATAGTACCATATATTATTCAGTTGTTTATGTTTTAGAACTATGTAAAATGATGCCAGGCTGTTTGTTGTGAACTGGGACCTTTATTCCTCTCAGCATTGTGGTTCTAATACTGGCCAATGTGACTTTGCTTATTTATTTTTTGTATCATAGTTTATCCATCCTCCTATGTATTTGGGTTATTCACAGGGTTTTTTGCTGTTACAGGTTGTACTGCTGTTAACATTTTTGTACATATCTCCTGGTTACACACGTGCAGGAGTTTGTCTGGCCTGTATTCTCGAGCAGGTGTTATTTTCCAAAATGGTTCTGTCAGTTTACGTTTCCCCCAGAGTACATAGCTTGATGATACAGATCTTCTCCAACACTGGCCGTCCTGAAGTTTTGTCTTTTTCTTACAGATTTCTAGGAATTCTTTTATATTTTGGAATACTAACTCTTTAGTGTTCCAAGATCCTCTCCAGATTGTACCTTTTTTGTTTGTTTGGGCTTTTTGCACTTTTTAATGGTATCTTTTGACAAACAGAACTTATTGAATTGAATGAGTTGAAATTGTTAGTCTTTCATAGCCTATTGTTATTACTTTTTTTTTTACCAGGAGGTCCCAGGGATCGAACCCGGGTCCCTCCATGTGGGAGACAGATGCCCAACCATTTGAGCCACATCCGCCCCCTTATTGTTATTACTTTTTAAGAAATCTTTTGCTACCCTAGGTTCATAAAGATAATGTATTTTCTTTTAAGAGTGTTCAGTTGGGCCTTTCACACTGAGGTCTGTAACTCACCTGGAACTGGTTGGGTGCACGGTGTGAGGTAGGGGTTCAGCCTTGCTCTTTTCCCACACGGCCAGCTGGTGGTCTCGGTGCCTCTCCCCTGCCGGCCTGCGGGTGGCCTCCATCCTACGTGACGTGTGTGCACATGCCGGGTCCTTCTCCCTCTGTGTGACGTTCATGCTGTCTTATTTACTCCAGCTTTATCCCAAGTCCTCATACCTGCAATTACAAGGCCATTAGTTACAGTTAGTATGCCAGAGTATTTTATACCCAAGTTTTTTTCTTTCTGTTTTTTCAAGGTAACCGCACTTTTCCCAAAATGCTGTACTGCAATTGGACTGGAGGTTATAAATGGTCTACTGCTCTGGCTCTGAGGTAAGTTTCATTCCTAGTATGTTACCAAGATGCCATTTGGATTTTTTTGGGATCAGTGGAATCTTCCAGACGTAGAGCTTGGCCAGGCTCAGATCCTGCCACTGTGTCCTAGGCACTCTAGGAGCCATAGCTGCAGAGAGATACTTAGATGGTCAGACTGGTACTTCAGTGGGTTTACAGAACAGGTGTGCATAAGGCACAGGATTCCCACTTAACCACCCTGTTGTTCACACCTTGCGTTGGTGTGGAGCATTTCTTATGATTGATGGCAGCACATTTTTATAATTGTACTGTTAATTGTAGTCCATGGTTTAACCAGGGCTACTGTTTGTGTAGAGCAGGTCCATGTGCACAGTCCATACCTAGTGGAATTTAGTGGTGGGAAGGTTCCCTTTCCCCCAAGAGGCCTTCCTGTCCGAGGGAGGACTTAACTGAGTCCTGCGCATGGGGTGTTGGGGCCAGTCGGGGTTGCCTGCCCTCAGCATGGGGGTCAGTAAGTTCTCAGTCTCCCAGAGACCGTCTAAAACACAGGCTCACATTGTTTTACTGCACTCGACTTAATCGCGCTTCGCAGCTGTGTTTACTACAGACTGAAGGTTTGGGCAGCCCTGCGTCAAGCGAGACTGCAGGCGCCGTTTTCCCAGCTCCACGTGCTCACTCTGTCTATGTCACGGCTTGGTAATTCTCGCGGTTTCCAGCTTTTCCGTGGTTGTCTTCTGTGACGTGGTCAGTGCTCTTTGATGTTGCTGTTGTTACTTTGGTGGCACCTCTGCGCCCGCCTTAATTGATAAATGCGTGTTCTCACGGCTCCAGCGACCGGCTACCCCCTCGCGCTCTGTCTCCTGGTGCCTCCCTGTTCCCTGAGACACAACAATATTAAATTAGGCCGCTTGATAGCCCTACAGTGGCCTCTAAGTGTCCAAGCGAAAGGAAGAGCCGCACGTCTCTCACTTTAAGTCAAAAGCTAGACGTTATTAGTCTTAGTGAGGCAGGCGTGTCGGAAGCTGAGACGGCCGAAAGCTGGGCCTCTTGCGCCCAGCAGCCAAGCTGTGACTGCAAAGGGGAAGCTCCTGAAGGAAATGAAAATGCTCCTCCAGTGGACACACTGGATAAGGAAGTGGGCG
Organism: Cabassous unicinctus; assembly: GCA_029593785.1. Classification (NCBI taxonomy): domain Eukaryota; kingdom Metazoa; phylum Chordata; class Mammalia; order Cingulata; family Chlamyphoridae; genus Cabassous; species Cabassous unicinctus. Next base: position 1,368 of record JAQZBX010086115.1, on the reverse strand, counting down.
GCCTGTTGCTGACGTGGTCTGGATAGAAGGTCAGACCAGCCACAGCATTCCCTTCAGCCAGAGCCTGATCCAGGAAGGGCCCTCACTCCTTCTCCTCTGTGACGGCTGAGAGCGGTGAGGGGGCTGCGGAAGAGGAGTTTGCAGCCAGCAGAGGCTGGTGCCTGAGGCTTACGGGCAGAGGCCGCCTCCACAGCACGAAAGTGCCAGGTGAGCAGCAGGGGCGCCTGTGGAAGCTGCAGCGAGCCGCCCGGAAGGTTAGCTGAGGCTGGGCAGGCTCATCCGTTGTCTCATTCTCAGAAATTGCCGCGACCACCCCACCCTGGTGAGTCAGCAGCCCTCAGCATGGAGGCCGGACCCCCAGCAGCAGGAAGACCACGACTTGCCGAGGGCGCGGGTGACGGTTAGCAATTTCAGCAATAAAGTATTTTTCAAATTCAGGTAATACATACCTGAATTTTAAAAAGTGTATTAATACACTTTATTAATAGATGATGGTATAGTGTAAACATAACTTTTATATGCACTGGAAAACCAAAAAATTCATGTCTCACTTTATTTGATATTCACTTTATTTTGGTAGGCTAGAACTCAGCCTGCATATCTCTGAGGTATTCCTGTAGGTTAGGGTTATGGTGTTTATTTTTAACTTTTTAGTAAGTTTCTTATAAAAAAATACATGATCAATATTAAAAACCTAGAAAGAAAAAAAAAAATCTCTGTAATTCTACCATCCCGATACTTATGGACCTATTGTTTTTACATAAAAATGTCCTTATATTTGTTAAATTTTTTTAAGTTTTTTAAAAATTGTGCCGATTCTTACCCCACCTAAGGGGAGGGCATGCGAGGAGCTGGTTAAACAATTGATTAAGAAGTTTTGCCACCGGGAGTGGGGTTGGGGTGGGGTGTAGCTCCGTGGCTGCGCGCCTGCCTGTCATGTTTTCAGAGTTGGGGCCTTACATTCTGAGGCCTGCCGCGTGGCCTGGAGCAGGATTTCTCAACTTTGTCGTTGTTACAGTTGGGGCCAAATATGTCCTCATTGTGGGGGGTCTGTCCTGCGCGTAGTAGGATGTTTAGCAGCTTCCCTGGACTCTACCCAGTAGATGCCAGCACCCTCCCCCTAAGTTCTGTTCTCCGCAGCGACCATCAAAAACGTCTCTCGACAGCACCCCTGGTGGTTACCACTGCATTGGGGTTGGCTTGGGAAAGAGAAGGGTCCTGCCTGGGAGGAAGATGTCACTGGCCAGTGAAAGAGGAATCCAAGACTGGAAATCAGACTTGACAAAAATAGGATTCAGTAACTAGCTACAGTTGTTTCAGCAGTGGTTCAAATTAAAACTCATAACTGATTCTTTTTTTTTTTTTTTT
>JAQZBX010086114.1:0-13037 GCA_029593785.1 Cabassous unicinctus | reverse complement strand
GTCAAAAGGAAAAAAAAAAACAAACAGAAGAGAGTGTTGGAGGAGAGTGTAAGAACAACTAAAAAGATAAAAAGAGAAATAAAATAATATATGGCATACATAAATCTAAAGAAAATATGACTAAGGTAAGTAATTCCTTGACAGTAATAACATTGAATGTTAATGGATTAAACTCACCAGTCAAGAGACACAGGTTGGTGAATGGATAAGGAAATATGAACTATCTATACGCAGTCTACAAGAAAGCCACCTTAGACCAAGGGATGCAAGGACAGTGAAAGTGAATTGTTGGAAAATAATTTTACAAGCAAACAATAACTACAAAAGGACAAGAGTAGCTACACTAATATCAGACAAAGTAGACTTTAAATGAAAAACTATTATAAGAGACAAAGAAGGACACTATATATTAATAAAAGGGGTAATCTATTAAGAAGAGTGAGCAATCATAAACATTTATGTACCTAACCAGGGTGACTCAAAATACATGAGGCAAACACTCAAAAAAACTAAGTGGAGAAATAGATGACTCTACAATTATAGTGGGGACTTTAAGAAACAAAGACTTTGAATAATACATTAGATGATCTGGACCTAATATACATACACAGAACATTACACTGAAAAAGAGTAGGCTATACTTTCTTCTTGAGTGTACATGGATCATTCTCAAGGATAGACTACATGCTAGGCCATAGAACAACTCTCAACGAATTCAGAAAGATTGAAGTTGAACAAAGTAATTTCTCTGATCACAATGGAATGAACCTAGATATCAGTGAAGGACAGAACCAGATTAGGCAAAAGAATTGGAAGTTAAACAACACACTCTTAGACAAACAGTGGGTCAAGGATAAAATCTCAAAAGAAATCAGTAACTACCTTGAAATGAATGAAAATGACAACTCAACATATCAAAACCTATTGGATACAGCAAAAGCTGTACTGAAAGGAAAATTCATAGCCATAAATGCTTATAATTAAAAAGAAGATAGAGCTAAAATCAAAGACTTAACTGCACATCTAGAGGAATTAGAACAACAAACTAACCCAAATGAAGTAGAAAGAAGGAAATAATAAAGATTAGAAAAGAAGTAAATGAAATTGAAAACAAGAAATCACTAGAAGAAAACAACAAAACCAAAAGCTGTTTTTTGCAAAGATCAATGAAATTGACAAGCCCTAAACTAGACTAACAAAGAAAAAAAATGAGAAGATGCAAATACATAAAATAAGAAATGAGGAAGGAGATATAACCAGTAACCCAACAGAAAAAAGAGCATCATAGCAGGATACTTTGAAAAATTATATGCCAACAATATGGATAATTTAGAGGAAATGGACAAATTCCTAGAATCATACAGACAGACAAAGTTGACAAAAGAAAACACTGATGAACTCAACAGAGAAATCACATGTAATGAGATAGAATTAGTCACCCAAAAGCCCCCAACTAAGAAGAGCCCAGGGCCAGATGGCTTCACAGGTGAATTCTACCAAACATTCCATAAAGAGCTAACACTCTTTTTGGAACTTAAACTATTCCAAAAGATAGAACTGGAGGGAACATTGCCTAACTCATTCTATGATGCCAACATCACCCTATTATCAAAGTCAAACAAAGAAACAACTAGAAAGGAAAATTACAGATCAAGCTCTCTAATGAACCAAGATTCTAAAATTTTCAACAAAATGCTAGCTAAACATATTCAACAACACTTCAAACAAAATAGACACCATGACCAAGTGGGTTTCATCTCTGGCATGCAAGGATAGTTCAACATAAGAAAATCAATCAATGTAATAAACCACATAAACAGATCAAGAGAAAAAAGTCACATAATCATCTCTATTGATGCAGAAAAAGCATTCTACAAAACACAGCACCCTTTCCTGATAAAAACCCTTCAAATGATAGGAATAGATGGAAACTTCCTTGACATGATAAAGGATAAATATGAAAAACCCAGAGTTAACATCATATTTAATGGTAAAATTGTAAAAGCTTTCCCTCTAAGAGCAGGAACTAGACAAGGATGTCCACTTTCAATGCTCTTATTTAACATTGTTTTAGGAGTACTTGCTTGAATACATAGGCAAGAAAAAGATATAAAATGCATCCAAATTGGAAAGGATGAAGTAAAAATTTCACTATTTGCAGATGACATGATCCTATACCTCAAAAGCCTTGAAATCTACAGCAAAATTTCTATAGTTTATAAATAAGATCAATAAAGTGGAAGGTTATATGATTAATGTGCAAAAATTTCTGTATACCAATAACAAGCAATCTGAGAAGGAAATCAAGAAAAATTCCCCCTTATTTTTCATGTAACATTTATGTAATCTAAAGCTTCCTTCAAAATAAAGTAAAATAAAATAAATGGAAATATATAGGGAATTCCCATATAAACCCACACCATTTTACAAAATTTCCCCTATTATTAATATCTCACATTAGTGACATACATTTGTTACAATGGCTGCACCAATATTGAAACATTACTACTAACCAAGTAACTATAGTTTACATTATGTTTTATACTTTGTGCTGTACATTTTTATAGTTGTACAGGGCCTTTTTAAGACATTGGAATTGCTCTGTATGATACTGCAATGACAGATGCATGAAACTATAGATATGCCAAAGCTTATGAAGTTAGTCTTTTTCAGGTTAAATTGGCTCGTTCTGGAACATATGATGCTGTAGCCACTTCCCAGACCAGGGTTGCCTTGCTCTTGTACTCTCCACCTCTCACAGTCTATCCTTTCTTCTGCCTGTTGAAGTCCCACCCGCACATGAATCCAATCTCACATCATTTCCCCCTTATTTTTACTCCTCTTTCACATACAGCCTGGATCCTGGGAATAAAATGATCTTATTTTCCAAACAAAAATAACAGGGCACATTGTGTATCAATTATTTTAACTAATAAACAAAATGGGGATAATCCTTTCAAGTGGAAGAAAATTTACCATTAGCTTCAATAAAAATGTATGTTCCTGCTATTTTGCTATGTCAGAATGCCTGTTTTTTGGTTTTTGCTTTATGTACCATATAACCTAAATTCTCCCCCTTTAAACCACATTCTAATCTGTAACTCATTGCTGGTTATAATGTTCCCTATGTTATGCTACCATCACCATCATCCATTACCAAAATTTTAACATCATGACAAATAGAAACTCTGTACATTATAAGCCTTAACTCCATATTCCCTACCTCCATCTCATCCCTTGGTAACCTCTATTCTAGATTCTTACTCAATTTGAAGAATGTCTGATTTTTACAGAAAAAATTATTGAAAACAAAAGTATGAGATTCAAGTTTGTTCAAGAGGTATTATCTCAATCATTCCTTCCTCCCATCCCCAATAATACCCAAATTACAAAGAAAAGACAATGAATAAAAGATTATTTAAAGAATATGGTCAGTATATTAGCTTTTAAGCTAATTTGTATTAGATTGAGCTAATAACATGCTAATATTTAGTTATTTTTTAATTCAAGATATCTGCATTTTGTGTAAAATTCAAAAGTTAGTAAAGGTTATACAGTGAAAAATCTCCTTTCTACTCTGGCTTCAATTCCCCCCTCAACTTGCATCATTCTAGAAATATTCTATACCCCTAAACAGGTTTTGAGAGTTTGGTATGTGGGACACTATGCTATTGTTTGTACAGATAGGCTCATTTAATTCTCAGGAGCACTAAGACACTGAAAGTAATATTATTATTCCCAATTTACAAGTGAGAAGATCTTCTTGAGGACTGAACAAGCAACTTTCCACAAGTCTCATGCTTGATAAGATAAAGAAAGCCCACATTTTCAACCATGCCCCCACACTGCCTCCATGGGTCATGGGTATAATGGGGCAATTTGAAAAACACTCTATTTTCCAAGGTATTAGATGATAATTTTATTAATTTTAACATCATAAAAACTTGAAGAGTAGTTATAAATTTTCTTTTCTGCTAGAATTTACTTGATTCCAAGTTCCTGATCAGAAAGGCAATTCACAAAGATAACATTCTTCCTAATGGCACATGGGACTTAAAAGAAGCCATTTTACGATGGATCTATGAATCCAATGCTGTGAAAATCCATACCTAAACTTCCATCAAATACATGATCTGACCCATCCCCCACACTTCCCCAGCCAACAGTAACGTTTCAAGGACTGCGTGCTGAATGGCTGGAGATGAAAAACTGACAAGGTTTCTAAAAAATAATAGCTATGTCATTACCCAATCCTGGAATGCAAATATTCTATTTGTGAGTTCTCTAAGAAAGCACTAACCAACATTAATCCTTTACTCCTTACAATTCCTAAAATACGTAATCATTACTATCTATATTGTACAATTGAGGAATCTGACAGAATGAGATTAAGGGGTTTCAAGATCAGCAGAACAAACATCTGAATCCTAAAATCATCTCTTATTACCCGACTTTATGTTATAAAAATTCCTGAACAAATGCAATGTCAGAAGATCATGGGAGACATTCAGGAAAGGGATATGATGCAACAAGAGATCCTTGAAGGGTTCTTTACAAACTGAAATGCTGATTCTGCTCCTGGCACTTTTGAGAAGGCCTGCCCTCACCTTCACCAGAAGCAGGCAGGCCTATCCACTAAGGTGCTGCATGCCAACAAGGAAAAGGAAACCCGTGTAAATCTGTCACTTCAGTGTGTGAAAACTCATCCATAAGGGCTCCAGGCTGCCTGCCCAAATATCACAGAAATGTGTTTGGGCTCAGGGTCTCCTGTTCCCCTATGTAGAACAACTCAAAATGATGCATTCAGAAGGCATTGAAGAAAACACTGAAACCTGACAGCCTGGATTCAAGTCCCAGCTCCTCCACCCACTATCCATGTGACCTTGAATGACTTACAGCTTCTGTGCAATTTCCTCATTCATAAAGTAACAACAGTAGAGTAAGCACACACAAAATGATGGCTGCTCTTACTATTGTTGTTGCTGTCCAGAAAGTCTAGTCCAATCCAGGGCCTGTCACCTTCTCATAATATCCTTATATCATAGTATATGTGACAGTATACCCTCCCTTTGAAAGCAAAACTCTGCTTTCAACCAAGCTCTTAAGAATAACAATAAAAACCTAGATTTTTCAACCAAAGACTTATATTAACTATTTCATAAAATGATGTATGGGAGCTAAAATTCAAATAGCTTTCAAAGAATCCACACTCATGAGTAGGAAGAAGCTAATTTAAATCAGTAATTTAAACTAACTCATTTCCACAAAAAAGACATTCCTATTGTTTAATGCATTATAACCATAGCAGACATTCTCCCAACTAATAGACAATTATGGGTTTTACTTTATAAAGACATAGTCTATGAAATTCCACTGATTAATTTTCATAATACCTCAGATTAGTTTTAATATCAAATAACATCCCATTTAAAATATTAATTTAAACTTTAAATCATTATGGAGCAAAGTATCCCCAATTTACATATATATATTCATGATTTGGGGTGATATTTTCCACAAATTTCTTTAGAGACAGAATATTAATTAGCAAAAGGGGTAGCTAATATTTACCACACACCAATTACTTAAGAAGCCAGGTGTTACTTTTACATGCTATCTCATCGTTTTAATCCAAGTGTTCTTAAGAAGTTGTCCGTGAGCCTGAATTTAAAATAAACATTATTCTTGTGAGGACATGTTGGTGCAGATGTAATATATTTATTAAATAATACACAGTAGAGTGTTTTTGCTGGATTTTCTCTAGGTTATTGGTTAAGCTACAAGAAATGAATTTCAAGAGCAAGCCAGGTTAGTTAGGCAAGTAATTTATTAAGGAAGGGAGGGAAGAGAAGTGGGAAAAAATAACAGATCAAGGGTCACAGTTAGAGAGGAAGGGGCTGAAAATTGATAAAGAGGGCCAATTTACAGACAACTTCCCATTACAGATTACAAATGCCCAGGTTTTACTCACATGTTTTTCCATGCAGTGGGGAAGGAAGCAAGAGCTGGGGGCAGAAAGCAAGACCAGGGGTGAAGAAGGCAAGAGCAGGAGGATAAAAGACAAGAACAGGATCTGGTTTGATTTCCCACTTGCTTTTAAAACCACTAATTATTCCACCACTTTGCTTATAACAGGGAAGGAGTCTCAGATTTTTGCTGTTTTGATTGATTACCCCACCCATCAATCCCCTGTGAGGGCCCAACAATTAGGTTCCTGGAGAATATCTGGGACTTCTCCTGCCTTCTGAAGGAAATCTCATTCTGAATAGGAGTTTCTCACAAGGGTCTTCCAGCAGCCATCTTGGGGATACCAAAGGACCCATGTTCAATGGTGGCAGTTTTTCTGCCAGGCTCCAGATTTGCCTATTGATTCCCTATCTAGCCTGCCTCAGTGTGGACTTAGTAAGGGGTCTGTAGTTTTCACCTGAGTGGCAAAGCTCTCTGTGGAACAGAAAATGTTAAGAACCCCTATTAATCCTTTGATGGAGGTACAGCCTCCTATTACAGAGAAATCTCAGCCTTGAGGTGGATTATTAAATGGTTCTGAGAGCTGATAGCTAGCATCCATGTGAGATTTTTAGCACAAAAATATATAGAATGGGTGGATGTGGCTGAAATGGTTTGGTGTCCATCTCTCATATGGAGGGACCTGGGTTCAATCCCTGGGAACTACCAGTAAAATAAAGAAAAATATAGAAAGTGCATGGGCTGCCAGTCCCTGAGAGTGGGTGTGATGCCAGGCCCCACACATGGGAGCACCATCAGGCCCTGCAAATGGGTGAGCCCCCAGGTCCCATGAGTGGTTGAACCCCCAAGCCCACATGTGGGTGCACCACCAGACCCTGTGTGTGTGCATGCAAGGCACTCTTGAGCCATGCAGCAAGATGATGACTTAACAGGAGAGTAAAACAAAGGGAGAGCCAAGATGAGATGCACTGAATAAAACAGGAACTAAGGTGGCACAGAGGGCAGAATGCCTCTCTCCCACATCAGAGGTTCACAGGATCAAATCCCAGTGAAGACAGAAGAAGGATGAGAAGAGAGGGCAGGAAGCAGACACAGAGAATTACCCAGCAAATGGACACAAAAACAGGGGGGGAGGGGGGTTAAAAAGGCATAAAAGTGAAACAAAAAAACATAAAATTGTACTTCTCAAACTTGAATATGCATGTGAATCACCTAGGGAGCCTTGGTAAAATGTGTATTGTGATTCAGAAGGTCTGATGTGAGGCATTTCTAACAAGCTCTCAGAATTCTGTGAGGCTGCTGCTATATGGTACACATTTTGACAGCAAAGTTCAATGGGTTGTAATAGGCCACAAATCACACTAAAAAAAAAATCTTTTAAAAACCCCAAATAATAAAATGTCAAAATTTTCTTTAAAAAAATCACAGGATTAGAATTAGAAATATTCCTATATCTCAATAGGATTCTGAACTTTCTAACACCTTAGAACCATTTTATAAGAACATCTTTTCTTTTCAAGTTTAAAGTTAGAATCCAATATCTTAGAGTTTTCTGTGGGAAGGGTGTGGGAGTGTCCCCTAGAGCCCCTGATATTTATTAAGTATGAAAACCAAGTACACAGAAAACTGTTGCATTTTGCCATATACTTCAAGCAGGTCCCTTCTCTCCTGTCATCCTTGCATAAGCTCTGTTGCAATTGGGCAGTTTGATGTAATTATGAATTCCAAAAATATAATTGGATCATGCTTGTAAACTGATCTGCTAATCTGGGCATGATTAAGTTATGATTAGGGCGTTGACTGGGCCACATCAGTAGGGCATTGAACCCCACCCCTTGGTGGGTGGGGAATCAAATATAAAAGACATGGCAAGAACAGAGTTGAAGCAGTCTTTTGAGAAGCAGTTTTGATGTTGGAAAGAAGGCCCCAGGAGAAGAGAAGCGAGCCATTCGCCCGATCATCTACAGCTGACCTTGTGGAGGAAACAGGAACTAAGCCTGGAGAGAAACACAGCCCCAGGAAGAGAGGAACCCCAGAAGCCTGAACCCTGGCAAACGCCAGCAGCTGTCTTGCTCTAACACGTGGCAATGGACTGTGGTGAGAGAAGAAACTTAATGCTTTATGGCCTGATGTCTGTGGACTTCTACCCCAAATAAATATCCTTTGTAAAGACCAACCCATTTTTGGTATTTCACATCAGCACCCCTTTGGCTGACTAATACAACCTCTCACTTCAAAAAATTCTAGAGATTAAACAACTGGCAAAGTCAGACAGGATCTAATGAGCTCAACCCAAAAGCTCTTCCAGTTGAAAAGTAAAGCTCTACAACACAATTGTACCTTACCAATAGGAAAGAAGAAAAACCATGGGCTTTAATCCCTGCCCTTAGGTGACAAACTCTCAGCAATGAGCTGATAACAATTTGTACAAACCACTGTCTTTCAATATTTGCATGACAAGTTGATTCAACTTTGACAGTGCCAAGTTCTATTTACTTTTAAAAGGCCACAACCTAAACAAAGCAGGTTTACTGAAGGCCCTGTATTCCACTTGGCACCTCTACCCATTCTTTTTGCTGATAGCAATGCCTAATTACCAAACCAATATATATTTGAGAACATTCCAGCTTATTGGAATAGGACAGCTTAAAATTCTACAAATGGACAACCTACTCCATTTATCCTTCCTTAGAGGACTTCAAAACTATTCTCTAGTCATCAGCAGAAAATGCCTTCCACCTGTAAGAGAGAGAAAAGAGTCTATGATTCTGCAATTTACAAACACTGAGACTTTTATTTAAAGGATTTTGGCACCTATTATTCCCAAGGGATGTTCATCTGGGAACTCAAGCAAGCACAAGATGATCAATGCTTGGAAAAAACAAAATGCACATACATTGCAGCTTGGTGCAAATGGCTCCTCAGGCTAAGGTTTGTTGATGGGAATCAGAGCTGGGGAAAGCCCTGTACACAACAGCAAAACAACTGTCCATGTAGGCCAGTTACAAAACCACAAGACAGGGGCATAGCTGAAAGGCGCTGAGAAATGACTCTATTATGGACAAGTCCAACAGAAAGTTCTCTGTTACCTCCAACACCAGCTACCCTACTAAAGTGATTTAACTCTGGGTACTAATTGGACAGTGCCAGCCACTGTGCTGGGGCCACAGGTACAAGGATGCCTGTTCTGTCTTTAGGCTAATTAGGAATAATCAAAACTGCAGTATAAACTTGAGATTTTTTGGGCAGACTGCACTCCCCCACTGTATCTAGGCTACATTCCTCCATTCCACAAATATTTGTTGGGTGTCTACCATGTACCTCACACTTTTCTAGGTACCAGATAGAAAATAAGACCCAGTCTACAGTGGTGGATGCAGAGACAGACAAGGACCATGTGTGTGGGGGTGGAGGTTGTGCAGGCCCAAACACAGGCCACAAGTAGCTAAGACCTTTAGTGTCCCAGCGAAAACATGAGACTGGCTCCAGGCTCCAGGATCACCAAGCCTAAAAATGAAACAAGCTCTCCATTAGAGAAGGGGGTGGGCAGGAAGGCCCAGGGACAGGTGTTCAGGTAGGAAATACAGACCTGAAGATCTGAGGAGGGGTCTGGCAGGCTTCCACCAGGACAGGGTCCCAGTGAAGGCAGGAGGGCAGCCCAGGGACCTTGAGAGAAAGAAGGGGAGTGGGAGATTGGGTCTAGTCCTGTGAGGTGGGTGTTCAGCCAAGGCCTGCATTTTCTCTGCCCCAAAAGTCAGAGCGGGAAGGGAAGGTGCCCGACTATCCTTCCACTGAGAACCTGGGACCCCGCCCAGCACCTACCACTTGGGCAACCTTGAGGCAGCTGAGCTTGCTGCGCAGGCCGGCCATCCCAGGGTGCTGGCTTATCCGCTCAGTGGTGGGCTGGGAAGGGCAGCTGGTGCCCGAGACCAAGGAGGTGCTCCAGGCCTCTTCCTGGAAACTGCCTGGCTCCTGGCAGCTCCGCATGTTGCCTCCCACCTTGGGCCACCTCGCAGGGCGGGCAACTGTTTCCAGGAGCAGGCAAGCTCATCGGGGTCCCGGCATCACCTCTTCTGCCGCCCCCAACTGACCGCCGCAGCCGCTGCCTACTCTTCTTCTGCCGCCCGGCTAAGGCTGCAGCAAGGTCGGCTCAGGCTCGGCTCCCACCTTGGCAGCGGAAGGGAGGCAGGGACGGGCAGGGTGGGAGGGGGAGGAGACAGCACCTGCCAGCTCACGGCTTGTCAGCGCTCAGCTGCTCAACCACTTGGATGTGCCCGGACTGCACCTTGGGCCTCAGAGGTGGAAACTTCAGGCTCCATCCCATCAGGCTCCACCCGGGCCATGGGGTTCTTCAGCCTCTGGTGGTCCCCACGTGCACTGGCATGGTCCAGAAGGAATGGGGCTAACATGGGTGGAGCTCCAGGTGGACCTAGAAGACAAGGAATTGGTCGCTCAGGGTGCTGCCTGGATTTCTTCTCTGGAGGCTGAATGAGATGGGTTAGCATCTGGGTTCCTTTACTGAACATTTTTACAACAAATCAGTTCTGAGGTTGAGCCAGGGCAGGAGCAGGACAGAGATGAGGTGTAGGCGTTAGAGTGGGTCATTGAGTACAGAGTTTGCACTGACACTGTAAACATTTGTGAAAAACGTCCAAATTTCTGAATCTGCCAGCCTGACTGAGTGGTGTCAGCACACAGTGAAACTTGCTGATAAATGTTAGTTTCTTCTTTTAGCTAAAAAGATTTGCTATCTCTGTCTAAACATCAAGACAGGTTAAATGCAGATTTTGCACTGAAGGGCATTAATTATAGACTAATTTGCAATGCAAACGTGAAGGCTAATTTTAAGCTTAATAAGACAGTGATATTCTAAGAATTGTTGCTTTGATGTTGGACCCTTACACACCTCAAAGACAAAAGATTCCCAAGCTTTAGGCACTGAGCAAGGCAATTTAAAAAGGCATTATTTTTATTCCTATTTTATAGAAGAGGAGACAAAGTCTCCAGAGCAGAAGTGCTTGTCCAAGGTCACATGAATTGGTGGTTCCTATACCTAGGTTGAAAATTTTTTCACTGCAGAATGTTACCTAGTGTATAATTCAGATGGGCTTGTGAGCTGCAAGCTGAGATGTGATAAATATCATAACTAAGGAAATGTCAGTTTAAAGGGCTTCTCATGGTTTCTTTACCAAAGATGGGTAAGGCAATGATGCTAATACTTTATTTGACTAACAAGTATTTATTGGGCACTTACCATGTACTAACCAATATGCTAGGAACTGGGGACACACTGCCAGTTAAAGGTTGACTGACTGGATGGTGACTTTGTCATCTGCTCCCTTTCCAAACTCCAGTGAAATGACAATCATAGGGAGTTTTTTAAGGGCATAAACCTTCTGGAAACACAGAACAGGAAAGAAGATAAAGACAACAAAATGTTGGAACCTGGAAAGAAATGGCAAGTGATAACTGACTTAGCAGATCAAGAAAGTTGAACTCTAAATTTCTGTGAGAGAGGCTGAAATGCAATCCAAGTTATACCACAGAATAAAAGGATCCAAAATGGGCAACAAATACATCAAGAAATGTGGGTGAAGGCAGGAATGAAAAAAGAGGATTGATTGAAATTCTGTTCAACAAGTAATTAAATCCCTGGATCCCCTCCCACACTGCAGGCCACCCCACCCCCATCCTAGCAGAAGACTGAAGTTTTATTCTCTGGAGAAGGTAAAAAAGAGAATTGTATCTGAGGATCAGGCACAGTTGAGAGCAGGGGAAGAATACTGAAAATAAGGGTGTATTAAGTGAAAACTTGCCTAATATTTGAGACCTCAGACTTCTTTTCCTAGAACATGCTGGCCAAGACCATCTAGGCAGGGGAGACTTCTCTGGTGAATATGAGTAGCCCAAGGGGAAAGGCCTAAAGACCCTGACAATTGAAGCCCAGCTAGCCCACCCTACACTGAATCCTACAGTTGAGAAATCTAACCCATAGGCACAGATTTCTAAAGAATTTATTAGGATCCCTGTTTGAAATATCCATAGAGGCAATGTTCAATATGAAGACTAAATCAGTTGAAGTGTTACTGGATTTTGTCTAGGTTCTTGACTATGCTCCAGAAATGAATTTCAAGAGCATGTCAGGTTAGTTAGGCCAGTAATTTATTAAGGTGGGAGGGAAGAGAAATGGGAGGAAATTACATATCTTGGATCCTTAGTAGAGATTAAAGGGCTAAAGAGTAATAAAGAGGACTGATTTATAGGCTATAATTTCCTATAATAGATTATAAATGTCAAGGTTTTACTTGTATGCAGATCCCTGGAGTGGGGACACAGTGAAAGCAGAGCACAGAAGTCAAGAGGGGCACAGGAGAGAGGTATTCAACCTTTGCACCTGCTTTTTAAACCATTAATTATTCTACCCCTTTGCTAATGACATGGGAAGAGTTCCAGCTGTTTGCTGTTTTTATTGGTTACCCAACCCATCAATCCCCCTGGAAGGCCTAATTATAAGGCCCCTGGAGTATATCCTGGGCTTCTCCTGGCTTCTGGAGGAAACCTCATTCTGAATGACAAAAATCTCATTAGGGTGTTCCAGCAGCCATCTTGAGGGTATTGATGTCCAGGTTCCAGATCCATCTATTGAGTCTCTATTTTACTAGCCAGATTCTGAAACATTCAATACTTTCAAACAAGTTCCTAATACAAAATTTTAAATGAGAAATTATTCATATCATAAACTCCTGTTCCTAAAATATTTTAATAAGCAACATTTAGAACTGCTACAACAGAGAAGCTTATTAGTATACTGCTGTATTCCTTCAGTTTCATGACAGATCTAAGAACTTTTTGCTTTGTCTGGTAATGGATTTTTTGATCCACAGAATATCTCCAGGTACTTCAACAACTCTAAAGCTGTGCCAAACTTGGCATCCCCTAAACATCAGTAAATAGAGGCCAATGCTGTGAATGGGAAAATCTGAAACAGGGAGGTCATTGAGGTGGCCCCAGGCTTCCCAGCAGGCCTGGAAACCTTAGCCAATCCCAACCCCACCTCCCACCTCCCCCCA
>JAQZBX010086113.1:0-13037 GCA_029593785.1 Cabassous unicinctus | reverse complement strand
AACTATATTACAATTCCATAACACAGCTACTATGCTGATTTACAATTGCTTGAGTATTTTTGAATAATGTATCAACATTGTCTCAGAGTGCTCTTATTTTGAATTTTTACTTAAATCTATCAATATTTGAATGCTTTTACTCTCAAATCTAGCAATTACAATCTTCCCCCAATGCTGGTCAACAAACATATACTTTGCACTTATGATTTTCACTATCAATATTTTTTTTTCATTTTTGAATTACATATATTCCTCATCTGTAAACTGGAGATAACAATACTACCTATTTCCTAGAATTGTAGTGTGGATTAAATAAGTATAGATACATAGATAGATAGATAGATAGATAGATAGATAGATAGATAGATAGACAGATATAGATATACACACATAGCAATATATATATATCAACTATTAATTTTACATCTCGTATACACGATGAAAATAAAAGCTACAATTAAAATTGCAACAGTAGTAGTTACTTTAGCACAAGAAATACTCAGAATAAACTAGAAAAAAAAGTTAAAAGAGTCTGCACATGGAATATGAAAAAAAGTTGCAATCCTTTGGTGGAAAATTATTTTTAAGAAGTAGACCAGAACAGAGTCCAATCACATGTAAAACTAGAATCATAATATGATGCTTTATAAAAGATGAAAGTTTTATTTTATTTCTTCCTTGTAGTCATGAAGGTATCCAAAATTTGCCTCAGTTGTTTTGAAAAAAATAAATTTTTATTGAAGCATGAAGGAAACTTCCTTTCCCAATATGAGAACATGGCAATGTGGAGCCAATTTGGAGGTCTTCAGTGTAGCTTTATTGCCCAAAAAAGAAGATTGACAATTACAATAGTGTTTTAAAAAGAAAAAACTGAAACTCCTGCACTCAAACATGGAGATAATGATACTTTTTTATTTTTTTTTCAAGAATAATGAAATACATATATAATGTGCTATAGGTTCCTGGAAAGGAAATATGGAATTTCAGTTCCTGGTTTATGAATCGTTGACACCCACGTATTTAGGTCATAGAATCAAAGAAGATTCTTGAGTACAGAATAGAAAATGCTGAGAACAAAGAGGAGCTATTCTAAGAAACAAAGTGCCATATTTGGCTGAATTTTCCTTTCAAACAATGAGACTATACTTCAAAAAAGCTATTGTAATATAGAAATTTCTTCTTTGAACCTTTCGATGTCATTGCCAAAAACTTACATCAATTATAGACCAGATTTACCAGTATGAAATTTAGATTAAATTGCCATCATTAACTGTGTTGCATTGAGAAGCAATTAATTTATGATATTGATCATACCTGTGGAAGCCCCAAGTTAAACCAATAATTACAAAAATACTACAATTCCTTAAAGAAAATGCTAGCCTTCTTGCTACTCACCAGGTTCCCCAATGTATATAAATAATATATAAATATTAAAACAATACATACATGAATATATATAAATATAAATCAATACAAACAGATATTCAATTCTGGCCAAGGTGAAGTAACAGGAGCCAAGTTTACCTCATGCCTAGATTGACAACAACAAAATGTAGAGTATCTCCCTCTCTCTCTCTTTCTCTCTCCTCATGCCTACCCTTCTCTTCTTCCCTTCCTCTGTCTCTCTTGCTCCCTAAAGAATGGTCTCTTATCATTATAGATTTAAAAGACTGCTTTTTCACCATAACATTATCTGCACAAGATAAGCCTTGACTTGCCTTTTCCCTTCCTTCTTTTAATTATAATGCTCCGATGCAGTGCTATCAATGGACAGTCCTCCCACAGTAGATGATTAATAGCCCCATAATTTGTACCTTATTCTTCAAATCTTGCAACCAATTCAAAATAAATATCCCAAGATAATATTATATCATTACATGGATGATATCCTTCTTTAAGGCCTTACAGAGAATTTTTTACAAATTTTATTGCAAGGAATTCTAAAGGTTATCTAAGACAATGGACTATTAATTGCTTCAGAAAAAATCCAAAAGGTGAAACCATGGCAATATTTCGGCTATATCCATGCAAACTGCAACATTTGCAATTAATCTTGCCCTCTACTCTTACTTTAAATGATTTACAACATTTATTAGGCATTATTAACTGGATTCGTCCAGTGTTAGGCATTCCAACTTATCAGCTACAACATCTTTTTAATACCTTTCAAGGGAACTCTAAGCCAACTTCAGTTAGAACCCCCACTCCTGAGGCCAAAGCAGAGTTATCTCTCATCTCAACTGCCATATCTAAAAAATATCATCATAGTTATGATCCTGATTATCCTATTCATCTTTCTGTTTATTTACTCTACATTGTCCTACAAGTATAATTGGACAGCTCACCCCTTCTGTGTGTATACTTGAAAGGACATTCTTAACACATACACCAAAAAAGTCTCCAAATACTTAATTTCAATCCTTTTCTTTTCTAGTCTCAAAAGGGTGACAAGGCTGTTTACAGATCACTGCGAAAGATGCAGGTTATATTTTTATTCTAATTACCAGCAGGCAGTTTAACACCCTTTTGTCTACTTCCTTAGATTTCCAATTGGCTATGTTTGATTTTTATGCTGAAGTAAAATTCACCCTGCAGTCAGATAAATTATTACAACAATACCATTTGTTACCCTTCATTTCTGCCCATATTGTATCATATCAACCCATTCCACTAGCACTTACTGTTTTTATAGATGGATCTGATGCAGTGGCAAAGCACCTATCACCTGGAAAACAACTGATGGATGGAAATCCTTTGTGCTGTCCTGTGAAACAACCACACAAAAGACTGAGCTTGCTGCTGTGCAAATTTGCAACACTTCCCTAATCAACCTTTAAATATTATTAGTGTTTCTGCTTATACAGTCTGTATTGTTTGTACTGCATTGATTTAGCTTTCTAAAGATAAAGTTTTACACTCCCCTTTCCTTATTCACCAATCCCTGCTTGACCAAGGTCTGAGCCCATTTATATTGTGCATATCCATCCACATACTTCTTTGCCAAGTCCACTTACTGAAGGAAATGACCGTGCTGACTGTCTTGCAATGGTGTCAACCTTCGCCTTTCAACAAGCTCAA
The DNA here is from genome assembly GCA_029593785.1 of Cabassous unicinctus. Lineage (NCBI taxonomy): Eukaryota > Metazoa > Chordata > Mammalia > Cingulata > Chlamyphoridae > Cabassous > Cabassous unicinctus. The sequence goes on along the minus strand of JAQZBX010086113.1, from coordinate 9,959 downwards.
GCATCTCATGATTTCTTCCACCAAAACGCAAAAGCCTTAGTAAAACAATTTCATCCTTCTCATTCCCAGTCTAAACAAATTATTAAAGGATATGCTAGTTGTCAAGCAAGTACTTCTCCCATTCCAGTTAAAGGCGTCAATACTCACGGGCTCCAGCCAAATGAACTTTGAAAAATGGATGTTACTCATTTTCCTTCTTTTGGTAAACTAAAATATATTCATGTTGGTATTGATACATTTTCTCATCGCATATTTGCCTCTCTTCACAATGGTGAACGTTCTTCCATGTTCGTTCTCATCTGTTATAAGCATTTGCTACACTGGGACATCCACAAACTCTCAAAACTAACAACAGCCCTGCTTACACTTCTCATAGTTTCCACATTTTCCTACAGGACTGGGGTATTCAACATACTACCAGTATTCCTCATAATCCTCAGGGCCAAGCTATTGTTGAATGTTCACATTATCTTCTTAAAAGTCATTTAAAAAAACAAAAATAGGGGAGTAAGGATCTACCTCCCCGTCATCACTTACAAAAGGTTTTATATACTTAAAAATTTTTAAACAGAGATACACTCACTCAGCTATAAAAAGACATTTTTCAATAAAACCACAGTATCATGAATATCCTTTGGTTTGGTACAGAGACCCAGAATCTGGGTCAGACTAGCAAGAGCCTGTCTCATTGATAACTTGGGATCATGGATAGGCATGTGTTTCTACTTGTACAGGCGGTCAGTGGTTGCCTGCAAGAAATATCAAACCTTATCATGGAACTGTCTGAGAAAGGTCTCCAACAACCCACCTTCAAGCTGAACATGACTTTGACCCCAGATGAGTTGGCTGTGCTGTTAAAATGTATGAAAATTTGAGATCGACCACCCTGCAAAGCTGACTCAAAACTCCCTATTATTACATGGGGAAGATTAAATAGCTTGATCAACAAGCCTCCGTTTTGTTAATTCAAACCAGCATATATAGTGACATCATGTCTAGATTAGATGTTCTAAAGGCCACTGTCCTTTGGATTGGGAAATGGCAAGAAGCTTTCAATACTAGGTTAAAATTATCTTGGGATTTTAATTTTTCACACAACTGTGTTACCCCCATTACCCATGATATATGGAATGATTCCTGCCAAATATCTCAACAAAAATTAACTAACTCTTTTCACACCAATTTAACTAAGGAATTATTTTCCCTCCAAAAAGATTTGCATAAGAAACATCATATTAGCAACCTGAAATATTCCACCAGTATTGCAACTATTCTTTGTGATTTAAAACCCTCACAATGGCTCCCACACTTCCATATTCATGACTGGATTTAATCAATAGTTATAATATGTGTTATTATTCTTTAAATTTGTGTGTGCTGCAAGATAAAAACCCTCAAACATAAAGATGATATTTTCATTAGTTTCATTAATTTAAAAAATGAAAAAGGGGGAGATGAGGCATGTCAGGCAGGTTCTCAGAGGCTGGATGGAGTTCATGGAAAACCTTGAACGTTGACAGCTGAAAATGGCTGGCACCATTCTGCCCCGAGGCTTCTTGTCATGACATCTTTTACACCTTGATCTTTGTTTAAAGAACAACCTTGTGCTCATAGACGTCCTGTTCTTTATAAACATGGTATAAACTATATTCTGATAAATAATGCACAGTGTATTCACAATTAAACCATAAAAGATTAAAGAGTAACCTTGAGAGCCTTTTAGATATAGATCACTAAATCATATGGAATAATATAAAAAGAAACCCAGCAAAGAATAAAGGCCACTTGTTTTAGCATCCAAAGAGAGGCTGTTTTCTTTCCATGTGCCTTTGCTTGCAGGAAAAGACAGAATCCCACTCATGAATTTCCACAATCACAACTATCCTGAAGATACCTTCTGATATTGGTCACCAGATGAGGCATTTTCTACTTGTTCATCTCACCTCGTTGTGGTGTCCTTTTTCTATAGAACTGCCAGCCTGAACTATCTATGGCCCAAATTCAACCAGTCATCTGAAAGCAAGAAACTAGTTTCATTTTCCTATAATATCATTACCCCTGTTTTAAATCCCTTCATCTACAAGCTGAGGAACAATGAAGTGAAAGGTGCAGGGAAGAGGGCAATCAATCAAAAAGTCTTGCAGAAGCTAAATGTGTTTTGAGTGCTGTTTAGAGTGTTTCCACACAAAGGAGGAACAGTTAAACACAATAACAAAAGCTTGGGATGAAAGAGTGGAAGATTTGATCTAATTCCACTAGTGTCACTTACTATGATGGGTGTATCTCAGTTGTTTAGCAAGAATACAGATGGTAATCTTAAAATGGGATCATTAGGAGAAAATTTATGAGGGGACTATTTTACAAATTATCGGCAGGTTAAGACAATTGCCACACAGCTCTCAAAAAAAAATTCCATTTTCTTTTTCTGAAACGGTAGGGAGAAAGAGTATTGACTGAAACTGGGTGTACTCTATGGTTGTAAGAAAAAGCCACCGTATGGGAGTTCTGTACTTTCATAGAGAAAGGTGGTCACTGCAGCTCTGATTTGATGCTTTCAAATCTGCTGCACATGGCCAAGCCAAGTCATAGAGGGCAAACAATTCTGTTGAGGTAGAACAAAAGGGCCAGCATTCTGGAGCACAGAGCAGGATGGAGAAACATAAAGTTATTAGGAGTAAATAAAAATATCCACCACAAACCACTATATATTCTACAACTAATACGATGTTACAAAGATGAAACATGCAATGCATTTTAAATATTTTTTTAAAAATGTATCCAAAGGTGGAGACATGGAATTGCTAAGAATTTGTTTAGTAAATTCTTTATATGGGCTGCAAGCTCAAATTCAGTTATTTAATAAATTATCCTAGTATTAACATTTGTTGATATAATTCTGGATCTTTTTGAATAGCTGCTAGTCATTCTGTCTATTACTCCTCAGAAATCAAATAAAAAAGGTGTGCTTGACAATATAGCAAAGGCAAAGAGTAATTATAATAATAGCCATCATGATTTATTGATGGTCTTTAATTACCACTTGCCCTTGCAATAACCCAACAGAAAGATCCTACTATATTTTACAGGACAAAAAACTAGAATCCATATCATTTAAATAACTTGACAAGGCAAAGAGTTATTTAGAGTTAGCCATGATTTGAATCCAGGACCTCCTAAATTTGAAATCCAATATGTTAATGTCTTAAAATGTCTATCCATATTTTCATTACAGTGAAGTCATACCTTCCATGGGATTTTGGCCATGAGAAAACAGCAGAGAAAAACAAAATGAGACCAAGTCAAGTTGATTTTTGAAAAATCCCTTACATTCACAGTAGGATAAGCATACGTTGCTTTGAATATGCAACCTGTATATATCTTTTCCTCTTAGTCCTCATTGGTCTATGTTTCTTTTAATTTTACAGCTTATTCTTCAAACATTGCTTGCCTGCCATCTTTCTTTGTCAAATTTCAGGAAAACTTAAAAGCTATATTGAATTTGTAACTTGCAATGATGATTTTTGTTTAGGTGCGTTCCCTGAGTCATGTATTCATTGTGTGTAACAGGAATTAAAGTTAAGAATTCTTTGGTTTCCTTTAAGTCTCCCTCTCTCTTTCAACAGTCTTTTTATTTTTTAAGTCTAACTTGTATATTTTTGAATTAAGGCTAATAAGTTCACTTATCATCTGGTAAGGCTTTACTGCAATGGCTTTCTACTAGCTGTGTGTGCCTCATGAGAGATTGAGAGGTTATAAAACCAATTTAATAATGCATGTGTATCTGTTTAATGAATTATCAGGTTACAATATGAGGACAAAGGAATGGAATGGAAGTTAATATATGAAAAGACCTTATGAGTGTGCTTGACACATAGGAAACACAATCTTTGTGTTTGATATTATTCTCAGAATAACAGAAAACATATAATGCATTGCATATATTATAGAGTTATTTATGCATATATTATTTACTGATTGGAGTGTAAAATAAACTTCTTGTAGATACAAGCAAACATATTCATAAGTCATCCACCTATTCCATATTCAGCATGCTTTAAACTTCAAGGCTTCCTACAAGAAGTTGATAACATAATTACTATGACTCAAATAATTTTATTAAAATCAATGTCAGTCACACAGTGAGTGCTATGGATTTTCAGGGCCTGAAAATAAAAGTTGCATAAAATTAGCTATAATAGGAGTTTACTGTGAAATAAACCCACAGACTTGAATTTATGCAATCATGGATTTGAAATCATAATTGCACATTCTGTAAAAATAGGATACTAATTAATTATTTATCCTCTATGAATCATCAATTCTGCATATGTTTGTTTTGAAGTCATCTGAGTTCATTTTATCCTATTCCAGGTCAACATATTCATAGAGGAAGGGACAGTGATTGTAAGGGGGAAGTTTAGCTTCTCGACTCCTCATTTTATTAGTTCTAGTGGAAGACAGAGGCAGTTTCCAATGAAAAAGACATGAAAATTGGGGATTCATTTTACCAGACTCCCTTATAGCTTGTTTGTGAACACTTAACCTAAGCTCAACTAATCAGATTTTACTTGTGAAATAACAATGCAAAGAAGTGGGAATAGTGGAGATTCCCTTGGAGCCAGTGTTTCCTACTGTCCAGGAGCAACAGAGACAGCAGTGGCATTGCTACTGCCTGGGGTACTGGGCTAGAAGTGCTTCATAAACTGTGGTATCAGGCTTCAGTTGGGCCATAGCAGTGTTTTTGTGCAATTGACTCTGGAGTATTGTCTTGTGTTTTCACTGTGGTAATGAATGCTGCAAGTCACTCATATACTTTCACATTTCTTATCTGTGCATGCTTTGACACCTTTTGTATGACTTAGGCTTCTCTAAGGAAACAGAATAGTCAGGATACATATACATTACATATTTTATTAGTTCTAGTGGAAGACAGAGGGAGTTTCCAATGAAAAAGATATGAAAATTGGGGATTTATTTTTACCATACTCCCTTATAGCTTGTTTGTGGACACCTAACCATGAGCTTTTTATAAGAATTTTCTCACAGGACTGTGGGTATGGACAAGAGAAAGTCCAAATTCTCTAGTGCAGGCTGCAAGCTGGCAACTCCCATGAACATGTTTGATGAATTACCAGGAGAAACTGTCTGGCAGAGGTAGAGATGGAAATTCTCTCTTCTGATGGCCAAAATGATCAAGTCTCCTTTTAAAGCCATCAGCTGATTGGATGAAATTTTCTCCCATTGTTGAAAGCAAACTCAATTGTTTGTAGATGTAATCAGCCATTGATGCAATCAACTTAGTGATGATTTAAATCTATGAAATATCCTCAAAGTAACAATCAGGCCAGTGGTTCCTTGACCAAAGAACTGGACACCATCACCTTGCCAGGTTGATGCATGAACTTAACCATCACAACTTTCAATATTTTCTCCTCTGTAAATCAACAAGAGTCAGTTTCAATTTGGGCAATGAAGAATCCTGATAGAAAAAGTCAAAGGAATCAGGAATCATGCAATGCCATTTGGTTAAATTCATTTTAAATTCAATCAAAATAGCTTATGTGGTAGCCATAGGGAAAGAAAACCCAGAATCTAGAGGCAAACATTGTGTGTGTATTTATATATACATATTTCTTTGTCATATTAATCTGTAGAGTCAGTATCCCCATTTAATCATAAATTAGATATGAATAAACTTCTGTGTGTTTTTGAGGGGTCTGGAGAGGGTGAAAAACAATTTTATAAAGAACCTTTGGGTGTGGCCTTAAAGTTTATAAAATTTTCATTCTCAGATTAGAATTGTTTTCTTTATGTACAACTGTGGGCAAATTTGTGAAGAAATGGTTGATAGAAAAAAGATGAAGCTTTGCTCACCTAATTCAAAACCTTGCTGTAAACCAAAACCATGTATGAAAAAAGTAAAATCAAGCATATTGTAGAAGACCAACTACTGTGAGTCTCAAAAAACCTACTTCTGATTCTTTCATTAACTATCTTGGTGACCTTAGTGAAGTTATAATCTGAGACTCACCTTAAAATTCTTTAAATGAGAATTTTCTAAAATTATAAGAATCAAATTTAAGAATAATAAGATATGGAGTATAATGGCAAAAGATTTGGGAGTGTACATGGATGAATTTGCAAATAGGATTTAATTTTAATCTGTGAAAGGAATATATCTTGTGTTTTGAAGTGGTTCAGTGTGAGTCCTTGCAAGATGTGCTCTTAGCCAAAAAGAGAACTGAGACATCATGGGAGAAGAAAGAGCTTAACAGCAAAGCAAAGCCTCCAGAGGTAAGTAGACAAAGCTTCAAATCTGCCTCCCTAAACTAGGGAGGTGAGTTTATTAGATTAGAAAGGGGAGGTGGAAACAGGACGGTGACATGTGGCGACTGGCTAGCAAGCATTTGTATTAAAGATTACAAGTTGACTATTGCCATTGACTGTGTCTAGATTCAAATTAGGAATTGCAAGGTGGTTATTATCATTGGGTAATGAGGAGTGGGCTTGTAGTCAGAAATGAGCCCACTTGCTTTCTCTCAGATCTGTTAGTTTCCTTTCTGTTGTTCCTGCCCACTTTGATTCTGCTCCTATGGCATGAAATGTTCAGTCAGTGCATGCAATGTTTGGATAATTCCATAGGGAAAGAAGAAAACAGGAACTTATCGTGGAGTTGGTCAAGTTCTTCATCAATACTTGATAATTTTAACAAGTTAGTAAGGGAGAAGTTTTTCTAGTAAACTAGTGCCTGGCATTTTCAGTCATTTTCATTTTGGCAAAGGGAACACAGATAGTGAAGCGAAAGAAGAACGTGAAGAAAGCTGTTAGTTTGCATGCCAATTGATATTTTTTAAAAATATATCTTTACAGATTGAGCTTTCAAGTTTTCCATAAATTTATGGCCTTATATTTCTAGCCTATTTATATTCAAGATATTCTATTTCTCTTAAGCATTTTCCTATAAAAGATATATGATCACGGTGATGGTTAAATTCAGATGCCATCTTGGCTAGGTTAAAGGGTTCAGTTGTTTGGTCAAACACTGTTTTGCTTGCTACTGTGAGAGTATTTTATAGATGGAATTTCCATTTAAAATCAGTAGTTTGCCCCTACAGGCAACAAAGGAAAACTGCAAAACTCTGATTAAAGAAATCAAAGATCTAACTAAATGAATACATAGTATATGTTCATAGATAGGAGGCCTTAATATTTCTAAGATGCTCAGTCTACCCTACTTGAACTATAGATTCAATGTAATTTCCATCAAGATACAGGCAAGTTACTTTGTGAATATCAACAAACTCCTTCTGAAGTCTATATGGAAAAGTGAAAGGATCAGCAAACATAATCTTGAGGGAAAAAAAAGTTGGAAGATTTGCACTATCTATTGTTTATTATAAAGCACTAGTAATCAAATCAATGAGGTGGAAAAGGCAAAGATGGATAGATAAAGGGAACAGAAGAGAGAGCCCAGAAATAGACAAACCTAATAATGGTTAGCTGATCTTTGATAAGGGATAAAAGGCATGTTTACTTAGAAAGGATAGTCTTTTCAACAAATGGTGCTGGAACATTGGATAGCCAGATGTAAAAAAATGAATCTGGACATTGACCTTACAACCTTTTACTCAAATGAACACTAAATGGACCATGGATCTAATGTGAAAGACAAACCTCTAAATTTTCTAGGAGATATTATAGGCAAAATCTATGTAACTTTCAGTTTGGTAATGAGTTTTTGCTTAAACCACAAGCACAATTCATGAAAGAAAAATTGATAAGTTGAACTTCATTAAAATTAAAAAAACTTCTGCTCTTGCATAAACGTGGTTAAAGAATGAAAGCACAAGCCACAGAAAGGCACAAAATATTTGCAAAACACATAATCACTATAGGAGATACAAAAAATCCTAAAATATACAAAGAAGCCTAAAATTCAGCAATAAGAAAACTGAAAATCAAATTTAATCCATGCAAATAATCTGTACAGAGACCTTACCAAAGAAGATATACAGATGGTAAATGTGTATATAAGAAGATGCTCAACATCAAATGCTTTTAGGGAATTGCAAATCCACTCAATTGGGAAAGAATAGTCTCTTCAACAAATGGTGCTGGGCAAACTGGATCTCCATATAAAAAAATAAATAAAAGAAAGAAAGAGGATCACTGACCTCACACCTTATACAAAATCAACTCAAAAAGGATCAAAGCTGTTAATATATGTGCTTGAATTATCAAATTCTTGGAAGAAAACATAGGTGAGCATATTCAGGACCTCAGGTTAGACAGTGGTTTCTTAGACTTTACACCTAAAACACAAAAATCAGAAAAAAAAATGGCTAAATGGGACACCATCAAAATTAAAAACTTTTGATTCTCAAAGGACTTTGTCATGAAAGTAAAATGACAGTCTACACAATGGATGAAAATATTTGGATACCATATATGTGATAAAGTATCAATATCAAGAATAGAAATCCACCCACCTACAACAAAGGACAAACAATAAACGTTTTTAAAATGGGCAAATGACTTGAAAAAACATCTCTCCAAAGGAGATGTACAAATGGCTAAAATGCACATGAAAAGATGCTCAGCATCATTAGCCATCAGGAAAATGCCAGTCAAAATCTTATACTGGAAGTCCATGAACTTGCTCAAGGTTTGCCTGAGAGCCTGTAAGATAAGTTTACACTTGAAATTTGCATCAGACCATCTATGGATGCATAAAGGATCATTTCTGCAGCCCACTTCCCTCACTGTATTTACTTTTTCTAAACAGAGATGCCTGTGCTTCTCTGATATAATTCTGCAGAACTGCTGACTTTGAGTAGTATTCAATATCTAAAAAGTCATGGTTTCTTCCAGAGATTAACAATATACTTCCATGATGACTATGTTATACAGAGCAGGTGTTGAGTAATAAATTATGTTCTTACTGATTGATTCCTCTATATATTACAATTTAAATATTTTTAGACTTGTATTTCTAATGAGTTGTTGTGACATGAGCCAAAGGGTCCATTGTACCCTTTTTTTTTCTTGGTAGGACCACATTGATACTTAATGTCCCTCAAGTTATACTACCTTCCTATCACCACAAGCAGGACAACTTGTTTTCATTTTTCTTTAAGGAGAAATGACCAGACAAGTCATTGAATAGTGATACATGGTGTTCTCCTAAGGAAGAGGCAGAAACTCTAAATGCTATGCAGATGCTGTTTTATTAAATGTTTTGCTAAGGAAAAGGCAAAAATCTCTAAATCCTATACAAAGGCAGTTTTATTCAATCAAATGAGTTTTGGATTATATTAAATGATTATAAAAATTGAGCAATCACAAAAAAGAACAATAATTAATTAAAGACGTAAGAAAGAATGAAAGCATATACAATCACTCACCAAATCAGGGGAAAACACAACATCTGAAATCTCACATGTCCAGGGGCCCCTTTGCACCCAATCAGAGTCCCAATTGGAGAAACGGTCCAGGCAGGACAGCCACTCCTGGGTGAGGCTCCGACTGGCAGCTTGGGGACCATCCATTTTAAGGGCTTTTAAACCTCAGAACTCCAATGAGTCTTGCAACTCGTGAGGAATAACCTCATCAAAAATAACCAAATCCCTCTGGCGGGGGTGGTCAGCCATCCACAGGACAAACATGGTGTCTTAAGGGGCCTTTGTTCTTTCTATTTATGGTACACTGAACAGGAACGTAAAGGTTTTTAGCTTTTAGTTTTACAGGGGACAAAAACAGGATAAGTAAATATCACATCTGGTGACTTCCTCCTTCTAAACATTTGTTTTTTGGGTAACGTATGATGGGGTTGCCTGCATAGCAGCATTATAACATTACAAAGGACAAAGGGCAAGTAATAATTCACAATTCTAGGCTAAAACAGAGAGTTTTGATTAGAAAGCTTATGAAGTCACAATTCTTAATAATAATTTTCTTGT
>JAQZBX010086112.1:0-13037 GCA_029593785.1 Cabassous unicinctus | reverse complement strand
GGGGGAGGGGAGTAAATAAAAAACAAAACAAAAACACCAAGACACACAATGTAGCCAAAAATTTTTATTAAAGATATAAAATAATTCTGCCAAATTGCTATGAAAGTTTCTAAATTCTTACTCTCAATTTCTGTAAATAACTTGTCATGAACTAGTAACAAAGGATTATTCATTTGGTACTGGCCTGTGGACCATACTCTTGGTGACACTGCTCTAGTGTATGTGATTATACCAAACACCATTGATTGTATACTTTGGATGAACTGTATGCTTTATTAATATATACCAATAAAATTGATTTGTTAAAAAAAAAATAGAGCACTGACAAAAATCAAACTTCTGAATCTGCAGGGCTTAAGTCAGATCCTGGAATGGTAAGGAACCAACTGAAGGGTTGCTCTTGGTCCTGAGTGGCCAGCTGGCCACATAGTGGCCTCTTTCTATAGCATCTAAAGCCTTTCAGTCTAGTTCTGACCAACTATTTCAGTCTGACTTTCCACTATTCTTTGTCCCACTAGACCATACTGTTCAATATAGTAGCAATTAGATACATGTTAGTGAGCACTTGAAATGTGGCTACTGCAACTGAGGAACTGAATATTAATATTAACTTTAATTAAAATTAAATAAAAAACTGTTAAAGTCACATTCATATATATATTTCAGTGCTATTAATCATGTTCACAATGTTGCACTATCGTCACACCATTCATTACCAAAACATTTCCATCATTCCAAATAGGGACCCTGTATATTCAAGGCCTTAACTTCTCATGATTAAAAGGGCAAATGTTAGATCATATATATAGTAACAGAGAAAGAATTAAAAAAAAAAAAAAATTCCATGGAACAACACTACACCAATAGTGAACCCTAAGTTAAACCATGGACTATTGTTAACAGCACAATTATTAAAAAAAGGTGCTATCTTCAATTGTAACAAATGTTCCACACCAATTCAAAGTGTTAATAATAGGGTGCTGTGTAGGAATCCTGTATTTTCTGCATGATTGTTCTGTAAACCCACAACCACATAAAGAAGAAAAAAACCTGATATTTGATTCAGTTCCTGGAAGACTTTTAAGGGTGTTTGTAATGACTCGGGTATGTGAATCTATTTTTTTCTTCTGTAAATTTTATGAAATCTAAAAACAAACCAAGATTTGTACTTTAAGTGTAAACTACACACCAGATTTCAAACACTTAGAAATGATAAAAGAATGTAAACCAGTTAAAAATATTTAATAATTTTTTATTGATCACATGTGAAATGAAAATATTTTAGATATATTGTGTTAAATACAAGATATTATTAAAATTACTTCCACTTGTTTCTTTTTATTTGGCAATTTTAAATTACATATGTGGCCTGTATTATATTTCTATTGGACATCACTGACGTAGGCATCTATGACCAAAACCTAGGAATCACTCTTGATTTCTCCCTTTCCCTCACTCTTCACGTTTGCTTATTAGCAAGACAGGTCAAGTTTAACCATAAAATACATCTGGGCTCCATTCACTTTCTCTATCTCTACTGCTACTCTATTCCTTAAAACTCTTCAATGGCTCCCAGCATACTTAAACTTCTTACCAAGGCTGCCTTCGAAGACATCATCTCCTACTATTCCTTCCTTCGCTGCCTAGACTTCAGCCACACTAGCCTATTTGCAGTTCTCTAAACACAAACTCCTTTTTGCCTTAGGGCTTTTGTCCTGCTGTTCCCTTTTAACTGGCATACTAACCTGAACTTCTTTTAACTCAGAAGTTCTTGGCTCAGCGAATACCTTCTCAGTGAGGCCATCTCTGACCAATCATCAAAATTTTGCCTGCTCTCCCCCTAGAGAAAGTTACCCTTTTTTTTTTTGAAATCTTTTATTTTAAATTTTATTTATTCATTTTAACCCCCCTGCCCCATCTGCTGTTTTGTGTCCATTCACTGGGCAATTCTCTGTGTCTGTTTCCAGCCCTCTCTTCTCATCCTTTTCCTCCTGTCTTCACTAGGATTTGATCCTGGGGACCTCCCATATGGGAATGAGGCATTCTGCCACCTGTGCCACCTCAGTTCTGTTTTTTTCGCACATCTTCATCTTGGCTCTCCCTTGTGTCACTCTCCTGTTACGTCACCATCTTGCTGCGTAGCTTGGCGGGGCCTGGTGGCCTGGGTGACTTCTATATTTTTCTTTATTTTACCAGGAGGTCCTGGGGATCAAACCCAGGTCCCTCCATATGGGAGACAGCTGCCCAACCATTTGAGCCACATCCGCTCCCGAAAGTCACCCTTTTGTATTCTTCATGGTACTTGTTCTGGGATATCATCTTTCCTCCTCTTCTTTTTTTTTTTCTTTCCAAATTTGTTTATGCTGTTTTCCTCCACTTAAGAAACAGGAACATAAGTCCTGTTGTTTCTACTGTATCTATTCCCTGTGTACAACAGTTCCAGGCACAGAGTGGGTGCTCTTAATATTGAATGAATGAATATCTGTCTACTGGACACATCTACTTGGTTGGCTCACAGGCATTTCAAATTTCGATATGGCCAAAACAGAAGTTCTTCCTTCCCTAACTCTTCCTTTGTTTCTAATCTCAGTGAAGACATTCTTCCCTAGCTATTCCACTAACACACTTGGGAGTTATCTTTTTTCTTCCCCTAAGACATTCCCTCATCCAGTCAATCAAATCACCATGCTAATCCAATACTAGGACACTTCTGCTTATAATCTTTCAATGGCTTCCTCTTGGCTCTCAGAAGATAATTCCTGCACATAGCATTCAAGGCCCTTCATTTCATGACCTACATGACTATACCTCTCCAGCAACATCTCTAGGAACTCCTGAAACATTGCCTTTTTCACCAACAATCCCTCTTAATCTTTTGCTTCCTTTATCTGAATGGCCCTTTCCTAGTTCCCTTATTAAATAAAGCTAACTACTTCTCCAATCCCATTTCATTCCTCCTTTTGCTCCCACTTTCCTCACACTTCCAGTGAGAAAGGGGTTACTCCACTGAGATTCCACAGTATTTGGCAGCTTACCCTCACCATACTGCAGATCAGACGACTAATTACTTGTCTGCATTCTACAGTACAGTAGATCAATGAGGGCAAGGATTATGTAGCATTCATTAGCTGAATGTTTGCTCAAATAATGTTAAAAAATCAGACACATTTTATTATTGAAAAATGAATAAAAAAAGAAAGGCCATAAGTTTCTATGCCATTTATAGTTTGCTTCTATTTTAGGCATGGTGCTTAAGTAATTTACACACAGCCTTCACAAATCTTTATTACATCACTATTACAAAAATTACTTATCTGAGGCCACACAATCTGTGGGCAAGATGAATTTCATTTAAGTTTGTCAGCTCTCCTGGATTAAATGCTTGGCGTTGTCCCACATATTCCCAACTCCTAGATAGAGGATGCCAAAAGGTGCATGGTTAACCAGGTTGGGATAACTGGCTGGGAAAACCATTCCCAGGCTCCACTGTTAAAAACAGTGTTGGGTGCTTCAGAAAAATTATTGCATGTAAATCAAGCTCAAAAGGCTTTTACTTTGTAAACCACCATCTCCAAATTAACTTTTTGTTACTTTCTTAATAAAATACAACAAACATCTTGACATTCCAGCCACGGAAAAACGGAGAGACCTACTTGCTGATGTGAGTGTTGGTAATCCAAGGGAATTCATTGAGCAGTTATTAACGTCTACAAAGTATGGGACATCACCAGAATGTTAAAAAAAAAAAAAGAAAAAAGTTACAAGACTGTGTACACCTCAGTTTAAGCGAAGTGGAGGGAAGGTACACCCCTCGTTTCTCACATCGTACCTCGGTCTGCCTAGTTGAATCTAGGGCCACTTTAAATTAAATCCTAGTGTCTAGCCTCTTCTCGCAGGATTCCGCTGGGCGGCTAAGTTGGCAAGTTTAAAGTCGAGGGAGTCCAGACTCCCCGTCTTTCAACGGCCATGTGTAAGAGACAAGAAGGTTAGCAGCCACACATTAGTTTCCAAACTCCTACCCACCACAGAAAGAGGCGGGAAAGCTTGGCGGACGCTCCAGAGGCTCTGCCGCGCACATGGCCGGCCGCAGCTCCCAACTCCGCTGCCGCGCAGGCGCCGGCGAGCCGGGACTTGCGGTCGCCGTGAGCGGATCATTCCGCCGTTTTCTTTGTGTGGCAGAAGCTCTAGAAATGGCATTATTTTCCTCTCCTACACTAAAAAGAACATCACATCCTCTCGCCCTTCTTCTCCCGCCGGAATGGGGTTGGGAAATGGGTAGGAAAGGGCTCTGCTGTCGAAGGGAGGGGCAAAACAGTCTCGAGCTAGGGAACGAAAAGGGCCGGGTCCGGGAGGGATGCTGGGAGCTTTGACTCACTCGCACACAATGTGTCCCTCCGCGCGCAGCACGGGGGACTTTTCGGTGGGGATTTTGGGCGCCGACCAGACGCGGCATTTTCGGAAAATAGCGCTCTGTGCAGCTGAAGCGCTTTGTGTGTAGCGGGGCCGCATCAGCCCGGCCGGGTACGAGGCGCCTCGGGTCCCCGCACCACCTCCTGCTGCTCCCCCGTCGCCGCTCCCGAAGCTTTTCCAGGTCAGTGCGGGTCTGTGTAGGGCCCTGTTACCACCGGATGTGGAAGTTGATCTCTTCGCTGGTAAAAAATAATTCCACTTCCCCCGGAACCCAGATCATCCCCGCGATTTCCTGTTTATTGCATTAAGGCGCCGGGTTTCCGGGGCTCCTGGCCCCGCTTATTCCGCGGGGGTCGGCGGGCTTGGTCTGGACGCCCGCGCCGCCGCCGCGCTTTGTCCGCTGGGCACCCCGCTTCTGGGAGGGGCGGGCAGACATGGTGGCGGCCGCCGCCCCCTCCTCGGTCCCGGCGCGCCGCGGCCTCCTCGCCGCTCCCCACTCGATCGGGCCGCAGGGGCCGCCCTAGGGCCTGGACGGGGTCGCGCCGGGGCGGCGGGTGCCCAGTGGGCGCCGGGAGGCGGGCAATGGGCGGAAGAGGGAGGGAAGCAGTCGCGGCCCGGCCTCAGCGCCTGCCGCCCCGGCGCCACCGACCCCTTTGTCTGGGCTACCTGGCCGCCCCACCGGGCTCCCTGGCGCGGAGAAGGGGCAGCGGGGGCGGTCAGTACATGGCCGGGAGGCGCTTGGGCCGCGGCGAAGAGGCCGGCCGGGACAGGGTTAACGGGAGAGCCCAGCCCGACCCGCGCAAGGCCGGAGCGGCGATAGCCTCGGCCCGGAGCACTCGAGTCCCTGAGGGGACGAAGCCTGCCCTTCTGGATGCTCCGGACTTGTATCTCAGGGATTTTGCCGCGGGACCTGTGGGTGCACGGCTTCGGAGAAGTTGAGAATTTTGCCAGGTCATTTCTGCCTCGGCACAGTTAATCAGAGTGTATTTAATTTGTTTCGTCGAAGCTTTCCAACTGTGTTGAATCACCGTACCTAGCTTCAAGGGTGCATCGTGTAAGCGAAGCCAAAGGAATTATATAGGCCTGCTTTGTGTGTTTTCCCACTTTAAGATTATTTTCAATATACATACCTTTGCTTTAAACCCGATTGGATTATGGCGAAGTAGACATCTGTTCAAAGGAGGGGCAGAGACCGCAATACTTCTGAAGGGGGCTTGGTAATGTGGAAATATTTTAAGTTCTTTCTTCGGACACTGGTTTGCTGTTGAGATTCAGGCAAGTTACTTTCTGAAGTACAATTTTTTTTTTATCTAGGAAAAGGTTTGATATAGTCAGTAAGTGATCTTTGTAAAGCAGTTTACCATCTCAAATTTAAAGAAGCAATTTAATTTATTACGCAAAAGTTAATGGTCAAGAGACCCACCTAGCTTTGTTTAAATTTCTTCTCACTGACATGTAATCATCAGCCTTGACACTTCCACTTTCAGGCTCAGACTTTGAATTTAAGAAACTAAAGATGGTTTAATTTCTTTTTTAAAATATTCATTTAAAAATAATAAATTCATTACATGTTAATATAAATAATATACTAATGAATAGTGACATTGTTTTGCATTTGCGTTCAGTATGTTGCATTATCATACCTTGTACCCTCTGGAAAACTTCACCATATACTCATGCTCCTTTTTAAAAAACAAAACAAAACAGAAAAATTCCTGTCCTGTTCTCACCATAGAAGACAAATCAGGATAATGTACAAGACACTTGGGCTTTAACTTTTTTTAAAATTTGGGATTTGGATGCATAAACAATATCATGAATAAAGATTGCATAATTGCATTTGATCTTGTAGACTCAGGAACATTTGAATATGCTCTAAGTGAACTTAATTTTTAATTCCATTAATTTTTAATGAAATACATAAGTCAAATTTGAATCTCACAATAGCGTATGTATAAATGTAATTTTTGAAGATAGGACACTTTCAGAGCACTAAAGAAGCTCCAGTTTTAAAAGGAACCCTGCAGTGAAACCGCTGGTGAAACACAGAATATTTTTTGAAATGTATATATGTACCCTTACAGCTAATTTGACTCTTGACTCAATCTGGGTTTTCTAGATTGGGGGACAATTATACTGTACTTCTCCAGATGATTCCAATATTTTTCTATTAAAATCTCAGTGGTGCCTTTTTCTTTAAGAGAAAATAAAACCATTGCACGTAGAATTTTGTCTCTGATTGTTGTGCTCCAGAAACACCTGATTGTGTCAACAAAAATTATGGACCCATCAATAGAGATGTGTGAAATTTTAAGGCAGCGGTTCTTAACAAGGGGTTCGTTAGCTTGAACTGAAATAAAAAAAAAGCATTGTTCTTGTGGGGCTGTGTTGGTGCAGGTGTGATATATTTATCAAATAATACACAGTATTGTGTGGACTTAGGGGTCCGTGGATTTCAACTGACTGGCAAAGGGATCTGTGGAACAAAAAAGGTTAAAACCCCTGCTCTAAGGCCGAAATAGTTACCTTGGTGTACTTGGTGTAATGGCATTGAAAGGAAGCTAAATTCGTTCCCAGTTGTTTCTGTGAACTTTAATCTGAATCTGTCAGTATGTCGTTTTCTACTGTTCATCAACAGGAAGCATCTGGTCATTCTTCATGTAATTTTTAGAAAATGCCAGATGTATTTTTAATGTTTTCTCTTCAAATGAAAATAAATATCAGGTTTGATCTTGGTTCATTTTACTTGATTTTAGTTTTTTTTTTTTTTTCCCCTCCCTGGCATTTCTTAAGGTGTCTTTATAATTACAGTGGTCCTTGTCTCTTGTAGAATGGACATTATTTTGCCCTTGAGTTCCTTGTCAGTTAGAAATAACAGGTAAGGCAAACAAGTCATAACATTGCATGAAATTTTGAGTCATGAATTCATTTTTGAGAGTGTAGTTCTTACCCAGTGTCCCTTAGTGTGGATGTCTTCCCTCTCATTTTGTAAACATTAAAAAACAAACCTAATACAATCTTCAAGTTCAGGAGCAATTTAGTTTTCTAGTGAGTATCATTCCTTTGGCTTCATGGTTTTTCACTAGTAATCATTTTTTCCCATAACACTAATGTGTCTACCTTGGGACTAACTGTAATTATTAAAACGAACATTTCTGAAGATGTTTGTTCTTATCATGCTCTCTAGAGGGTAAATCTGTTAGTAGTAGTGGCTGTTAGTTTCTTCATAGTGCTGACAATAGTGCTCTCTGCACAAAGTAGATGCTTTGATGCAATCAGTTGTCAGTTCAGTGATTGGTGGATTATTGTACCTTTATTTGGCCTGTGTCCATCACATAAGTGTAGGGGCTTAAGCTTGAAGTGGTTTCTCCTCTAAAGATAAACCGATTTCCAGGGCCTTTAATAAATTTAGAAATAAAAATCTAAAACTATTGGCACTAGTTCTCTTACTTTTTTAATAGGAATAGCTATAAAGCCTGGCATTTAAAGCCCAAAATGTTAACACACAATTAGGGAATGTGGAAAAGACTTGATCATTTTAACTGATTGTACCTTTATACATTTAATGTTAACCAATTCTGTGGTATCATTTTTAAAAAATGTAATTTTAAAGTTGATAGAACAGCATATAAAAAGAGGATTGTGTTAGCCCTACTTAACTTTGTGCTAGTCATATACATGGATTATTGCCTTAACTTTTTAGGTAGCATGCTATCATAAGTGGAGCCAGGCATCTGTTTGCAAACTTTAGTATCAGAAGCACCTGGAGAGCTAATATAAAACAGAGACCAAAGCTTGTTTAAGTAGGAGAAGACCTGGGCATTGGTGTTTTTCTCAAGTTCCCCAGGTGATAGACACCCAAGTTTAAAAAACACTGAAGTGTAGAGCATATCCAAAAGACCTTAGTTATGGTGAAATGGAAATGATACAGAATGAGGAAAGTGAAAAAAAAAAAAAAGGAATGTTTGGCCTAAAGAAAAGCTCATCTAAGAAATGATAGCCATGTGTAAACATTTGGAGGTCATGGAGATTTGACCAGTGGGTATTCTATCAGTGGGTAGAAATTAGGAGGAGGCAGATTTTAACTGTCTTCCAAGAAAAATTTCCTCAAAACTAAAATTACAAGGGGGTAGTTTTTTGGCTGCCCCCTTACAGTGTTCTAGTTAGATGGCCACATTTGAGGGATTCTGAGGTTGAGGAATTGATGTGTTGAATGAGGATTTGATGTCCTTAGGTTCCCTAGTAACTGAGATTTCATGAAATATGTCTTATTTTTTTCAGGTATATAAGTGGAAGAGCAAAAACTGATTGAAACAAGGTCGTTAGCTTAACTGGATCACAGTTTACACCTTCTTGGATAACTAGAAATGAGTATGGCATGAGAGTACCTTAGTTTTCCAGGTTGCTATGACATACCACACGATAGTTTGGCTTAACAACAGGAATTTATTGTCTCATGGTTTCAGAGGCTGGAAGGCTTGTTTCCTCCCAGGGTCAGTAGCATTCTGGCAGGCTGGCAGTCCTTGGGTTCCTTCACTTTCCCATAACATAGTAATGTCCTCTCCTTTCTTTTCTAGTCCCCATTGGCTTCTGGCTTCCAGCTCTTCCCTGTGGCTTTTTCTTTATAAAGGCTCAAGTAATAGAATTAAGACCCATCCTAATTCTATGGGCCACACCTTAACTAAAAAGAAACATATTCAAAAGGTCCTATCTATATTAAATTCACAACCACAGAAATGGGATTAAGATTAAGAATTTGGGGTAGATAATTCAAACTATAACAGACAGGTGTTTGATGATTGGCTTTAACCAAGTCATAGTTTCAGAGACTCAAAAGCCTTAAAAATGGGCATACCTTCTGATGTAGAAATTCCCATTTAAAGGAATTCATCTTGATGTATTAAAGGTGTATGCATCTTTTTGTGCTATGTGGTTTATGCAGGTTGACATGGGAATTGCATATAAATGACCATTTGTAAGTGCATGACTTTTTTTTAAATTTGACTCCTCACCATTCAGGAAGTACTATATGTTAATTGATCCAGTACATTTAATTGAGAAATGTATGTATTTATTCATCTTTGTTTACTTTTTAGTTTTTAATTGTTCATATATTCAATTATTAAATGTACAAAATAAAGTTAAAAAAATATATATATAAATAAATAGAGTACAGAAAAATATCACTGTCTCCTGTCATCCTACCATAACATAACCAGTTCTCTCTTTTGCTGTGCTTTCTTCATCTTTATTATGTATAATATTTTAAATGTTTCTGGGCTCCATTGTCAAATCTTCCACCATCTACTGCCTGTTTTTCCTCACAAGTTGCAACGTATAAGTGGAGGAAGGTGAGTAATTACAATTTCTTTGCCACTCTAAATTTATGCTAAACAATTCTAAATGGGCTCTTGCCACATGGCAATCATTTTATTAATCTCATATTTTTCTGTTGTCTTGTATTTACCTTCTCTGTCTTTAACTCTCAATAGATGCCACTGACTTTTACTTCTGGAAAAAAAAAGATAATTAGGGTATAAGCATCCATGTGTTTTTTTTTTTAACTTGTCACTGTGACAAATTCCATTATCCTTTCATCTTATTTTGTAAACTGAATGGAAGAAGAAACTCTTATGTTTTTCTGAGGAATCTTGCTGTCCCACTGAGTCCTCCTTTGGTCACTTTGATCATTATCTGCAGTAGTTTTTCCTGCCTACAAAAATATTCAGACTTCTATATTTTGGGAGGAAAAAAAAAATCAACTGATAAACTACTGCTATTGTTATCTGTCTCATTTCTTTAATGTTTTTTGTAGACCTGAATTATACTTGCTACTTTCAGATTTTTTAAATACTTAACTCTTGAATTTACAGCAATTTTTGAATGCCATATTTTAACTTGCTTTAAAGGACACTTTTCTTGCCAATGGTGTATGTTTCATCCTAATTTTATTCAACCGGTATATGTGTGTTATTACTGATTTCCACCTAGGCATTTCAACATTCTTTTCTTGCCCTTTATGTTAGTATGCCATCCTGGTTTTCCTTTTCTGAGTACTGCTTTTCTGTATTTGTTGGTCCTTGATCCTCTTACCACTATCATTATTCCTTTCAGGGCTTGGCCCTGTGCTCCTTTCTCTTTCTCTTTTCTCATGTTGATGGTTTTTATGATGGTAACTCCCAAATATGACATCTCCAGGTCTGTATTTCCAGTAGGTCACTGCATGCTTCCATTAGAAGGCTCAAGGAATTTCCATCACTTTTAGATTTACTATTACCCAACCTCCCATCTGCTTCTAGTTTTTCTATCTTTGTTAGTTTCATCATCATTTTTAAACCTTGAAGTTGTCTGTAATGCATGCTTCTCCTTTATTTCTTGTATTCATCAGTCAGCACAATTCTTTAGGTTACTCTTTACTGGATCTCAGTTTGTGCTGGGATTCTGCATTGTCTTTTATTTGCTCTCCCCCCACCCCCCCACCATAAACTTTATTTTTAAAGATGTTTAAATTAAAGAAAAAGTTATAAAAAAAAAAAGTAGGGGATTCCCATATACCCACCCCCCTCTCACATTTTCCCCTATTAATAACATCTTATTTTAGTGTGGTATATTTGTTAGAATTGATGAACAAATATTGAAGTATTGCTGCTAATCAAAGTCTGTAGTTTACATATGGTTTACACTTTGCACCGTACAATTTTATAGGTTTTGACATAATACATAATGACCTATATCTATCATTTCAGTATCGTGGAACAATTCCAGTGTCCTAAAAATGCCTCATGTTCCACCTATTCTTCCCTGCCTTCCCTTAGAAACTCTGGTAACAACTATCTTTATATAAATGTTACAGGTTCTTCCATTACTACAATAATAATAAGTCTACTTTGGTCCATGGTTGCATTCCTTCCTTATGTTTGTTTATTCTTCAGTCTTGAGGATTTTGGGATGGTGATGCCCGCTCTGCTTCGTTAATTGCTCTTTCCACCTTTATTCTTTCCTCCAACTCATTCTGCATATGGCTGCCCGAATAATTTTCCTAAAACTTTTAATAAACCCATTAAACTATAAACAACCTGAGGAGAGAACATGTGGTATTGACCTTTGTGCTCTCCTTTGTGCCAAGCAAAGTGAATTGAACCTCTCCTAATAAGTGTTTTTGCGCAAAACTTTGAATGGCTCCCAGTTATCTGCAGGATAAAGTCCAAACTCTGTTTTTTTGGCTTTCAAACCTTTTCATATTCTGATTGCATTCTGCTTCTTCATTCTTATTCCTTTTATTATTATTCTTATTCTTATTAACATAATCAAGCTGGTTATTCTTCTGTGCCAGGCACTCTTCTAGGCTCTGGTATTATAGTGAAAAAAACAAAACAGAGTCTCTTTTCTTGAAGCATCTATTGAGTTCTAAGGGAGGGAGACAGTAAATAAACATGACATCAGGTGGTATACTCAGCGCAATGAAAATAAAGCAAGTTAAGGGGATAGATTGGTATGAGGTGTTGCAACTTTAGGGGATCAGGGAAAGCTGCTCTCTTTGGGTGACTTGGAGTGAGGGAGCAAGCCTTCCAGTTATCTAAGCAAAGTGCTTTCCAAGTAGAGGAAACATGTGCAAGACCCCAAGGTAGGAGCACATGTGGTTTGTTTGAAGAATTGCTGAGAGACTTGTGTGGCCAGAGCAGAGTAACTTAGGGGGAGTGATAGATAAATTTAGAGAGGTATTAGAGAGCCAGATTGTGCTTCAAATGTCAAGTCTTGCATTTAAGAAGCTTTCCTTAACTACTTGATCTTGTTTGCTAATTTAAACCTCTGAATTCATATATCAACTATGGAAGTAGCTTTCAAATTATTTTTTATTATGAGCCACAATAAGAAATGTATTTTACATCATGACCAGCTGTACACATTGTTTTTTGTGTGTGTGCACGCATGTGTGCACTTGAGTGTGTATGATAACTGGGACAGAGGTTTCATCAAACAATACTACATGTGATATGTGCTGATGCTTATATCTGTTCTGATTTTTTAAAATGTTGGCCATAACCCACTTAAATGATTTCACAACCTGGTAATGAGCATGACCCACCCATTTGAAAAACATTTTTTTCAGGTATGAAACACTGTTTGGTAAAATACTGCTTTTTGTGGATTTATAGTGTTTGCTGCATAGAGTATTTTTGTTTAATTTTGCAAGTATTAAGTGCTATACTAGGAACTATGCTAGAAACTAGAACACACATAAGATAAATCCTGCCTGAGTTCTTGAGGCTTAGGGGAGATGACAGCTTGTAAACAAATCATATATATGTATATTTAAGGCACAATGATAGAATAGAGAATTGATTAAGGGGAGTGGCTATAACTCAGTTACTGAGCACCTACTTCCCTGTATGAGGTCTTGGGTTCAATCCTGGTGCCTTCTTAAAAAAAAAAAAAAGAGTGATTGATTCTATTTGCTGAGGAGATAATGTCCAAACTGAGTTTTGGAGGAAGAATAGGAATACTTGGTCAGGTAAACTGGGGTAAGGGCAAGACTTGCCAGACAGAATAACATGTAAAGGGATGGTATAATGAGAGAGAATAAGTTTATAAGGGGAATTATAAATAATTCTATTGTTGGAGCATAA
>JAQZBX010086110.1:0-13055 GCA_029593785.1 Cabassous unicinctus | reverse complement strand
CAGTGTTTTTTTTCAGTTTCCATATATTTTATCTCCTACATTTAAACTTATCATTATTATTTCATTTTCCTATTAATTGCATTTGGCTATTATATGGGCTTCATCTTAAGGAAGGTTTGGATCACAGAAGGGTTACAATGGGGGCAGGAGAGGATCTTTGGTGGGGGGTGTCTGGGATGGGGGTTTCATGGGGGGAAGTTCACCTGAATATACTTAAAAGATATGTAAATTTGTTCAAATGATCAAGGAGTGGGGCATGGTCACAGTGGGTGGAGAATCACTCAATAAATGAGAGAATACTGAATTCCCAGCCTGCCACATTATCCAAGGGAGCAGCAACAGTCCCCTAAGTGCAGGGGCAGTGTCTGGCAAAGGAGGATGGTCCACTAATAGGTTCTTGTTATTGATGACTAGTCTTATCAGTCTTTGCTCTTGTAATTGAAACTTAGCCTATTGTTATGGGGTGTCTAAGGGTTGCCAACTTAGAATCTCCTTGTTGCTCAAATGTGGCCTCTCTCTAAGCCAAACTCAGCATATGAATGCATTACCCTCCCCCCAGTGTGGGACATGACTCCCGGGGATGAGCATTCTTGGCAATGAGGGATTACTACCATGTGACAACTGGCAATATGACTGGAAAAAGACCTTGAATAAAAGGGGGAAAAGGTAAAAACAAATGAGTTCATATGGCTAAGAGACTTCAAAGAGAGTCGGGAGTTCATCCCAGAGGTAACGCTTACACACACCTCAGTAGGATCTCATAGAACACCAAAGTGGATATCACCCCAAACAGAGGGGCTCCTCAGGGCTCTGGAGACATCCAGATCCTATATAAGGGAGGATAGCTCCAGAGATTGATGCCTTGTCAGTGGGCTATACTTTGGAATCTGTGCTCCTGAGAGTGACAGAGTTGGACTCAAATAAGTCCTCCCTGCACATAGTCCATCAGTCCCTTTTATTCAAATCTACATGTGGTGCTGGAGTTTGTAGATGTACTTCCAGAGACTGGAGCCTTTGGCCTGCCCATGTGCCAGCTGTGCCTGGAATCTCAGTGGAGCTGCAACTCCTCTACAGCTCAATGGACTCACCCAAGACACCTGGAGAGGAGATGATGATGGACAACGAGCATCCCAGGGAATGGAGAGAGTCTGCAGCTGCAGGCAGGATAATCCCATCCATCTTATCCATGGGATATAAACTCCCTCTCTCTTGGAGGTGGAGTGGACATCACCATCCCAGACTCCTCAGGATTGGGGGAAGAGCTATGGACTAGAGTGAACTTACTGGTATTCTGTTGTAGACATATTGTGATTCAAGCAATGGAAGAAATTACAACATTGAGGTGGAGCCAGTGGCCACTGGATGCTTTCAGGGCAGGGAGAGGGAAAAGCAGTTGTAATAAAGGGGCTTTTTCAGAACTTGGGAATTATCCTGAGTGACATTACAACGACAGATATAGGCCATTTTACATCAGCATATAACATGCAGAACTGTGTGGGAGAGAGTGTGGTCTACAATGTGAACTATGGTCCATGCTTCGTGGCAAAGCCCCAGGATGTGTATATCCATTGCAGGTGATGTGCCACACTAATGAAAGATGTTTATGTGGGAGGTTGTGGGATGTGTGGGAGGTGGGGAACATGGGAATCCCTCTAATTTTTGTGTAACATTTATGTAATCTATCTTTTAAAATATTAAAAATAAATAGAATATGAGTAATTTACTGTGATCATAGGCTACAAGTTAATATTGACTTAATTGAGTTGATTTCTATTCACACAATTAAGCCATAACCCAGGCACCATTCTTTTCTAGGTAGCAAATTGACCAAACCTAGCAAATATTTTGCAGGAGATTATGGAGCATCTCCTAAGTACGAGCAAACAGAATACTTAGTGATGAGATGTTTTCTTTTCAAATTTCAGTGGAATTCAACCTAAGCA
Organism: Cabassous unicinctus; assembly: GCA_029593785.1. Lineage (NCBI taxonomy): Eukaryota > Metazoa > Chordata > Mammalia > Cingulata > Chlamyphoridae > Cabassous > Cabassous unicinctus. Next base: position 11,112 of record JAQZBX010086110.1, on the reverse strand, counting down.
TTCACTTCCAATTTCATGATATGTCACTCATTATAAGATGGGATTTTAGTTAAAAATGGTCTTGCCGTTTGGCATATAGGAGGTATGTTTATTGGACATTAAACTATAACAGGAAACAAAATAGCAGTCTTTCCTCCCTCTTCTTTGACTCAAATATTTTACAATGTTTTGATGACTATGGTTGTTAAAAGACTGTAAACCTATCAATAAAGTTAGTAGTCCAAATCATATATAGCAAGGCGGTTAGGAAAAGAAGATGTGGGGGTTGTATTCCTTCTCACCATTAATGAAATGAGAACTACAACTTTGTTGAGACTCAAAGAAAGAAAAATTCTCCTTTGAAAGCAAAGGGGGCTGTCAAATGCCTCTCTGGATAATGTTGATCGGAATATATTTTATTCATTTTCTTTACTTGATGTCTCAGGATCAGTATATTTTAGCAGGATTTGTGAATAAGCCTTGTATTGTCCTTGATGGTCTTGGAATTGTTCTCTTTTACTTCTTTCTAAATTTTTTTCTTCTTACCTTGCATTCTAACTTACCCACAGTACTGTCAGGATTTTACTTATTCCTCAGTAGCTTCTTAAAATAAACTGTATATATTTTTATTGTGAACTAGAGTTTTTCTTCACCATTTTCCAATACTGCTTTCATGCTGCAGTTTGTATTGAAATTTCTAAGAGGGCAACCACTTTATTACCTTGCTCTAATTTATTCTGCTTTGTGCCTGGTTTTGTGTCCTTTGTGGTGTATTAGTCAGCCAAAGGGGTACTGATGCGAAGTACCAGAAATCTGTTGGCTTTTATAAAGGGTATTTATTTGGGGGTAGAAGCTTACAGTTACCTGGCCATAAAGTGTAAGTTACTTCCCTCACCAAGGTCTGTTGCCACATGTTGGAGCAAGATGGCTGCTGACGTCTGTAAGGGTTGAGCCTTCCTTTTCCTCTTAAGGCTCCGTGGTTCCAGCTGCTTCCAATTTAAGCCCTAGGCTGGGATAAGTCTCTTCTCTCTCCCTGGGCTTGTTCTCTCTGGGCTCACCTACTCTGTTCTTTCCATAAGGTCAGCTGTAGACTATCAGGCTCTCTGGGCTTTGTCTCTCTTCCTGGGGCTCAATTCTCTTCCGGCTCAGCTTCTCTGCTCTCTCTACAAAGTCAGCGGTAAACTATCAGGTGAACAGCTCATCTCTTCCCAGGGCCTCTGCCATGTCTAACAGAGACTTCTCTCCTTCATCACATATCTGCTTCTCTATGTGTTTATTTCTCAGGGCTCCAATATCAAAACTCCAACCTCCCTTCTCTGTGGTGCAGTTTTTCTGTGAGTCCCTGCCCACCAAGGGGGTGAGGACTCAACGTCCTACTGACATGGCTCAATGAAAGCCTTAATCATTATTTAATCAAGTAAAAGTGAAACCTCTGAATCCAATCCTATCTAATATGCCCAGAGGAACAGACCAGTTCACAAACATAATCCAATATCTATTTTTGGAATTCATAAACAATATCAAACTACTACAGTGAGTTTGTACTTTACCAATTAACTTTCCACTGTGCATTATGAACAGTTTACATTTCTGGAAGAGAAGAAGGACAAATTAAGATGTATGACTCCTAAAATTAATGTAGACTATCACCTTGATGATTCTGAGAATGGAGATCAACTCAAAACCATAAGGAATGTAATATGTTTTCTTTTTAGGTGTGAAAGTGTGTGTGTGTGTGTGTGTTTTAGTGTGAAGACTGCACTTTAGTTAAAATAATGTCATATGCCATTAAAATGTCAACTATTAAGAGACTTGGACTGGGCAGTTTGGGGTGGAGAAGGAAGTTTTTACATATGGTAGTAAAGAGGTAGAATAAGATATATCAGAAATTCAAATTAAAATAAAAGCTTTTTACTTGCAGAAGCATTTACTTTATCTATTTTTCAGCTAATATTATTGAAGTACCCTTAATTAAATAATATGCACTGTAATAAAACAAAGCACTATTTAATACAAACTAGGGAATTACTAAGACTTTAGCAAAATGTGAACTCTTGATTCTTGGTAAAAACAGGTTGATAACGGGGTGAGAGGTAATTTACTGGAGAATTTATAGATAGCATATTACCTGAAATTCATCAGAGACAACTGAGTAAACAGGAGAAAAAGGAACATATATTATATGACCTAGTCCTTATTTAGGGAGCGTTGTTTTTTTCTTGAAAATGTTTCTTTTAAGAATCATGTAAACCATTTATGAAATAAATTTATGGAATTACTGTGTTTAAATGAAGTGTTGTGTTTCCTTATATTTTTGCTTTCAGATGAGGATTTTTTCTTTAAGTTTCTGGAGCAAAGGAAATGCTCCTGGTGCCAGGCTCAAAACTCAGCCCCCAAACCAGGCTGTGGCTCCAGACATGAGTAGAAAAGGATCCAAGAATAATGCAGGTTCAGAAAACCAAAAGAAACAAAATGGAAGAGGGCAATCTATAGAAGTGAAAGCCAGTTTTTAAAATAATTTTATTTTCTATTTTTAAAGAAGCTTTAGATTACATAAATGTTACATAAAAAGTATAGGGGATTCCCATATGCTCTACCCTCTCCCCCTCCCACACTTTCCCACATTAAGAACATCCTTCATTAATGTGGTACATTTGTTAGAATTGATGAACACATATTGAAGCATTGCTACTAGCCATGAACTATAGTTTACATTATAGTTTACACTCTGTCCCACACAATTTTGTAGGTTATGACAAAATATATAATGGCCTGTATCCATCATTGCAATATCGTGTAAGATAATTCCAATGTCCCGAAAATGCCCCCCATATTATACCTATTCTTCTCTCTCTCTCCTTTCAGAACCTCTGCTGGCCACTGCCTTTATATCAATAATAAAATTTCTTCCATTGCTAGAAGAATAATAAGTCTGTAATAGAATAATAATAAGTCTACTTTAGTCCATTGTTCATTCCCCAATCTTGAGGATTTTGGGATGGTGATGCCCACTCTGTTTCTAAATGAGAGGTACCAAGGGAGAAATGGATGAAACTATGTTGCTTGTAGTTGCAGACACTCTCTGTTCCTTGGGATGGGCGTTGTCCATAATCATCTTCTTGTTGGTTGTCCTGGGTGAGTCCAGCTAACTTGAGAGTAGGTGTTGCAACTCTGCTGAGATTCAGGGCTCAACTGGCACATGAATGGACCAAAGATTTAAGTCTTTGGGACATACATTTAACAAGTATAGTGCTAAGTATAAGTTCAAATAAAAGAGGCAGAAGAGCCATGTGTAGGGAAATTATAAATGAATCTAAGTCTGTTACACTGGGGAGCATAAATTCCAGAGTAAGGGCCACTGACAGGGTGCAGAATTCCTGTGATTGTCTGCTCTGCTTATAGTGTCTAGATGTCTTTAGAGTCTTCAGGAGCTCCGCTGTTTGAGGCACTGTTTACTGAGGCAGTGAATGAGATCCTGCTGAGATGTGCATAAGCATAACCTCTGGAATGACCTCCTGACTCAGTTTGAAATTTCTTATCCATAAAAACTTATTTGTATTTAATATTTCCCCCTTTTGGCCAAGGTCTTTTTCTGGATGCATTGCTAGTTGGCACTTGGTAATAATTGTGAAAGCCAGTTTTATGGTCACTAACCTGCAACCAGAATATCTAAAGGTTAAGTGTGGGTTTGAGAGTATGAAGGAGCCAAGTAGCAGAACACAGAGAAGTACTGACATGTGTTTCTAAGGCTATGCCCCACCCTCCCATTATGAAAGTTATTGTGTTTATGAGTAGAAACTGAACAGGTTCAGGCAATGAGTACTGAAGAAAGGTATCACTTTTAATTTTCACAATCTGGCAATTTGTCATTCTTTCCTAGAATATAGTAAACAAGACCTGTGTAAATCATGGCTCTGTCACTTACCTCTGCCTTTAGCTCTTTAATCCTCAGTGTATTCATCTATAAAATGGGAGTCTTAATAATACACAAACCTCAAAATTTCTAGGAAAATTAAATAAGCTTATATCTTCAAAGACTTTAGCCTTCCCTGTAACACATAGGAAGCACTTACTTATTATAGGAATTGGCTCATGCAACCAGGGGGATTCTCAAGTCCAAATTCTGTAGGGCAGATTGCAAGTTAGAATCTCCAATGATGGAGAAGCTGACTGGCTGAGGTGGAGGCAGAAATTCTTTCTGTCTTCAGTTCTCTCTTTCAACACCTCGAAATGATTAGATGACGAGACTCTTCCACTCTCCTTACTGAGAACAGTCTTCTCTGTTGATTGTAGATGCAATCAGGCATAAATGCAATCAACTTATTATCGATGCAAATCCATCTAAGATATACCCTCATAATAACAATCAGGCCTTGCGTCCTTGACCAAACAATTGGGCACCATATCCTAGATAAGTTGGCACATGAAATTGACCATCACAGGGAGGAAATATAAACTATATTTATTAATTTTGGAATTAATTAATTTTATTTCTTTAAGAAAGTTCCTACACTAACCTAGCCTTTGAAGATACAAAGATAAGTAAAATAAGGTTCTTCCTATAAAAAGGCTAGGTAAAGAATCTCAGGGTCTAGCTGGAGAATGGGCAATATTAATTATGGTTGGGATGATCCTTGCTCTCAGTGTGGGCACCCTAGCATGAGGCCTAGAACACATTTAATGTTTAATAAACATTTATCAAATGAATGAATAAAGTAACAAATAATAAAGCATGTTAGACTAATGCACACACATTTCCAATAGTCATAATGGTAATATAGGTATGGAATGAACAAAGTATATAATGTTGGGGAGGTACTAAGAATTGATTATTCAAGACATGTGATTTGAACTGGGTGTGAGGTGGATGAAATTGTAATACGAGATTATTGTGTTCCTGCTATGACTCAGGCACCTTGCTAGCTGTAGGGGATGCAAAAGTGAGTCAGAAAAGAATCCCTGCCCTTGGGTGCCTAGAGAGACAGATATGTAAACAAATTTTAGAAATACGAGGGAACCAGTGTAGCAATCCACATGCCCATTGCTGTTTATTTTCTAGCACTTATTACAATGCCTGTCACTCTAAAGTTGTGTAACAATTTTGATGCATGTATATATGAAAGAAGATTTTATAAAATCCCAAAGTGAGAAATGCCTAGCCCTGTTTGCCAGAGAAAATTCACAAAGGAGGTAATGTTTCCCTTGGGCTTTGGAGAGTTAGAAGACACTCGTGGCGTGGCTTAAGCTGGGGTCAGAAGGCAAGTGACTGGGTAGTGCTTAGATTGCTCTGTGTTGTATTTTGCCTTGTCATTAAGTGATGGATCGAGTATGCAAGGCCATTAAGAACAAGATATGATTCTAGCCCTCATATATTTTAATGAAGGTGGATTTCCACTTTCATTCGTTCCCCTTTGAGCTACATCCTTCCAAACTCGTAACATTTTAAGACTTTTAAAATAATCACCTTCTTTACTGCTAATATCAAAGACCCATTTACTGGTTGTCTTGCTGTAGCACGGTTTGTTGGTTTTGTTTCTGCTGCTACTGTCTTTCTCCCTGGTTAACTATAATTGAAGTTGTAAATTATCATTTTGCCACCAGGAATGAGACCTTAATCTCAGGGTTTATTAGCAATCAACTGCTTTAGGCCCCAGGATGCATTTCACAATAGGTAGTGGAATCAATTATACAGCCCCCATAGGGATGTGCTTGATAACTTGTCATCGACCTGAGGCTTTATGGTTATGAAGATTTGTAGTAAGTGATGATAATGTCTCCACACATAGCCCTTTTCCTCAAGCAGCCCACTTAGAAAGGCTGCTGCTTCTCAAGGAACATCTTCTTGGTTCGGGCAGTTAATTTCATCATTCAGTCTTCCCTGCTTTACTTTCTTCTAGTGTCATAATTATTGAATCCTCAAACGTTAATAATTTCCTCATATTCTTACTGATAAGCATACACCATGATTTCAAAAGAAACTTGGAATACAAAATATGCCTTCATTAGGTAAGTTTACAAAAAGTTTCTCTCATAAAAATTTTCAATAGGAATATCTCAAGCCATGCCACTGGTAATTTGTATTCATAGTATCAGACACACATCAGGTCGTGTAATAGCAGATGCTCATGTTCCATTCTCCCAACACTCCCCAGGGGGATGCTAGGATGAAGTTGCCAGTCCAGTGTCATGATGGTGAGAATCCATGTCTTGAGATCTTCCACTGAACCCCAAAATAACTACCAAGCCAGGCTCAAACTCATACAGCATTGTACTCACCTCATTCACTCATCTCATTGTTCATAGACGCAGAGAACGGGGCTGATTTTGTGATTGTTTTTATATATCCTTGGGCTTAGCTTTCCTAGTCTCTGCATTCAGTTGGAAACTTCTCATGGGGCCAAAATAGTCATGCTACTGACTCCAACTAGGGAAGAGAAACTAGGTCTTGCATAACCTTTCCCTCTCCGAGTTCAGCTTACTATGCTGCCTACCTCTGAAATTCTAAAAATATTGGTCCAGAGCAGCATATCAGGTGAGTGAATTTGCAGTGGATTTTTAAGTATGATAGAAATAGTGACAATAGCTGTTCCCAAAAGACAAGGGACAGGTCAGGTTATAAAGAGGCAAAGAATTCAAAGGAGAGAAAACCGAAACTTTAAAATGAAATAAGAATTTTCATCTGTCAATTGAATTTTTAAGCAAATATCAATAACTTTGAGGAAAAAAAAGTGATTTTGGGGGGTAAATAAGGATATCCCAACATGTTAATTATTACTTATAGTCTTTTTATCCAAATTAAATAATAAGATTAATTGTTTGATTCATTGTTCTTTTTTTAATTTTGGAAATGTATATGTAACGTTTCAAACAATCTATGAAAAGGTAGGGAAAAAATGGAATCTTAAAAAAATTCTTCACTCAGGGTAAAACACTGAAGGTCTTAAAAGCACTTCATGGTAAAAGTGCTGTGTGTAATTTCTTATTATTGTTGATAAATCAGATGGTGATGTGTCCCTTTAGAAAAACGGACTAAATTTATCCCTTGTTTAATTATCTGAACTGAACTTTCCTTCCTTCTTTATATTAATTATAAGCAATTTAACTGAAGTTATTTTAACAAATCAATTTTATTGATACATATTAATGAAGCATAAATCCATCCAAACTGTACAATTAATGGTATTCAGTATAATCACATAGTTGTGCATTTATCACTTCAATCATTTTAGAGCATTTTCATTATTCCAGTAATAATAATAATAATAAACAAAAACCAATGAAACAAACAAACAAAACTCATCACCTCTCCGTCTCTCTATGCTTCCCCTACCATACATAGCTATTATTCTGTTTCCTTCTCTCTAGTTTATTTGTATTTATATTTTATAAAAACAGTCTTATATATGTAATATCCCCCATATTTGTGTTTTACATGAGGTTTCACTATGCTATAAAGTAGCATGTTACATTTTTTTTTAGCTTTCCTTCTAGTAATATAAATGTTTTTAGGCTTTCCCTTTCAACCACTGTCTTACCCATTTAATAGCTCTGCTAGTTACAAACACCATGATGTGCTCTCACCATTTCCATTCATTTCCAAAGATTTACAAACAAACTTTTAACCAATTATGCACAGATTAACTCTCACCTTTCCATTCTCTACCCTCATTTTATTTTCTGGTGAACTGTATACTAATTATTAATTCCATGACTTTACAAAATATATTTAGTTCATAAGAGTGCAGTTATGCAGTATTTGTCCTTTTGTGTCTGGCTTGCTTCACTCAACATAATGTCCTCTAGGTTCATTCATGTTGTCATATGCTTCACTTCATTTCTTCTTACTGCTGCATAATATTCCATCGTGTGCATACACCACAATTTGTTTATCCATTCTTCAGCTGATGGTCACCGGGTTTTTTTCCAACTTTTGGCAATCATGAATAATGCTGCTATGAATATCGGTTTGCAGATATCTATTTGCGTCACTGCTCTCAGTTCTACTGGGTATATACCCAGCAATGCTATTGCCAGGTCACATGGCAAGTCTATATTCAAGTTCCTTAGGAACAGCCAAACAGTTCTCCACAGTGACTGTACCATTTTACATTCCCACCGACAGTGAATAAGTGTTCCTATCTCTCCACATCCTTTCCAACATTTACAGTTTTCTGACTTTTTAATAGTGGCCATTCTAATAGTTGTGAAATGATATCTCATTGCAGTTTTGATTTGCATTTCCCTAATGTCTAGTGATGTTGAACATTTTTTCATGGGTTTCTTCACCATTTGTATTTCTTCTTTGGACAATTGTCTTTTCAAGTCTTTTGTCCATTTTTTAATTGGGTAGTTTATTTTTTTAGTGTTGAGTTGCTTGATCTCTTTATATATCATGTATTTAAACCCTTCTCGGATATGTGATTGCCAAATATTTTCTCCCATTGAGTTGGCTGCCTTTTCACCCTTTTGACAAAGTCCTTTGAAGTGCAAAAGTATTTAATTTTGAGGAGTTCCCATTTTTCTATTTTTTCTTTTGTTGCTCATGCTTTGGGTATAGGTTTAAGAAACTACTGCCTACCACAAGGTCTTGAAAATGTTTTCCTACATTTTCTTCTAGGATTTTCATGATTGTCACTTTTATGTTTAGGTCCTTGATCCACGTTGAGTTAATTTTTGTTTAAAAAGTGAGATAGGGGTCCTCTTTCTTTCTATTTGTTGAATAGACTGTTATAGCCTAGCTGAATGGGCTTAAGAGCCTTGACAAAAATTAACTTGACTGTAGATGTGAGGGTCTATTTTTGAGTCTCAATTCAGTTTCATTGGTCAATTTGTCTGTCTTTATGCCAGTTCCGTGTTGTTGTTTTTACCATTATAGCTAAGTAATAAACTTTAAAGTCAAGAAATGAGTGCCTTCCAACTTCATTTTTCATTTAAAGACCTTTTTGGCTATCCAGAGCCCCTTACTCTTCCAAATAAATTTGATTATTGGTTTTTCAATTTCTATGAAAAAGCCTGTTGGGAATTTTATTGGGATTGTGTTGAATCTGTAAATCAGTTTTGGTAGAATTGACATCTTAATGATATTTAGTATTCCAATCCATGAACATGTCTTCTTCAGTTTCCTGTATCAATGTTTTGTAGTTTTTTGAATACAGGTCCTAAATAATTTTTTTGTCCTAAATATTTTATTTTTTGTTGCTATTATAAATTGAATTCTTTTTCTGATTTTCTCCTCCGATTGCACGTCAGTAGTATGTAGAAATGCTATTGATTTTTGCATCTTAATCTTGTATCCCTATTAATTCTAGTAGCTTGGTTGTGGGTTTTTCAGGATTTTCTAGATATAGGATCATGTCATCGGCAAATAGTGAAAATTTTACTTCTCTTTTCCTATTTGGGTGCCTTTTATTTCTTTATTTAGCCTAATTGCTCTAGCTAGAACTTCTAGCACAATATTGAATAATAATGGTGATAGTGGGCATCCTTATCTTGTTCCTTATCTCAGGGGGAAGCTTTCAATCTTTCACCATTGAGTACATTACTAGCTGTCGATTTTTCCTATATGCACCTTACCATATTGTGAAAGCTTCCTTCTACTCCTATCTTTTGGAGTGTTTTTATCAAAAAAGGGTGCTGTATTTTGTCTAATGCCTTTTCTGCATCAATCAAGAGGATCATGTGATTTTTCTTCTTCAATTTATCAATGTGATTTATTACACTAATTAATTTTCTTTTCTTGAGCCACTCTCGCATACCTAGGTTAAAACTCACCTGACCGTGGTGTATAATTCTTTCAATTTGCTTTTGGATTAGGTTTGAAAATATTTTGTTGAGGATTTTTACATCTATACCCATTAGAGATATTGGTCTGTAATTTTCTTTTTTCATGGTATCTTTATCTGGTTTTGATATTAGTGTGATGTTGGCTTCATAGAATGAATTTGTTAGTATTTTTTCTTGTTCAATTTTTTAGAAGAGTTTCAGCAAGATTGATATGAGTTTGCCTTTGAATGATTGGTATAATTCACCTGTGAAGCCATCTGGTCCCGGGTGTTTCGTCTTTAGGAGGTTTTTGATGACTGTTTCAATCTCTTAACTTGTGATTGGCTTGTTGAAGTTTTGTGTTTCTTCAATGGTCAGTATAGGTGGTTCATGTGTTTCTAGGAATTTGTCCATCTCTTCTACATTGTCTAGTTTTTTGGCATACAGTTGTACATAGTATTTTTTTATGATCTCTGTTATTTCTGCAGGGTTAGTGGTAATGTCTCCTCTCTCATTTCTGTTTTTATTTGCATCTTCTTTCTTTATTTCTTTCAATCTATCTAAGAGTTTGTTGATTTTGTTGATCTTGTCAAAGAACCAACTTTTGGTTTCGTTGAGTCTATCTATTGTTTTATTGTTCTCAATTTCATTTAGTTCTGCTATGATCTTTACTCTTTCTTTCCTTCCACTTGGTTTGGGATTAGTTTGTTGTTCTTTTTCTAGTTCCTCCAGGTGTGCAGTTAGATCTTCAAATTTAGCTCTTTCTTCATGTTTAATGTAAGCATTGAGGACTATAAATTTCCCTCTCAGTACTGTCTTTGTGGTGTCCCACAGGTTTTGATATGCTGTGTTCTCATTTTCATTTGTATCAAGATATTTTCTGAATTCTCTTAAAATTTCTCCTTTGACCCACTGATTATTTTAGAGTATGTTGTTTAATCTCTATATATTTATGAATTTTCCCTTTTTCTGTCCATTATTGATTTCCATCTTCATTATGATCTGAGAAAGTGTTTTGTATTATTTCAATCTTTTAAATTTATTGAGACTTGTTTTGACACCCAACATATGGTCCATCTTGTAGAAGGATCCATGAGCAATTGAAAAGAATGTATATCCTACTGTTTTGAGGTGTAATGCTCTATAGATGTCTATTAGATCTAGTTCATTTATCATATTATTCAAATTCTCTGCTTCTTTATTTCTCCTCTGTCCAGATGTTCTATCCAATACTGAGAGTGGTGTATTGAAGTCTCTAACTATCATTGTAGAGACATCTATTTCTCCCTCCAGCTTTGCCAGTGTGTGCTTCATGTATCTTGGGACTCTCAGGTTGGGTGCATAAATATTTATTTATAGCAATTTTTTTTT